>JADPWL010003219.1:0-15966 GCA_019059595.1 Marasmia exigua | reverse complement strand
AATCTGCTCTTTTCAAGTCACTATTGAAAATATTTGGCATAAATAGAATAAGAACTACCGCATTCCACCCGCAGTCGAATGGCCAAATAGAAAGATGGCACCGCACACTAAAAGCTGCACTAATAGCGAGAGGCAGTTCAACAACTTGGACGGATGAATTACCCACCGTATTACTTGGACTACGCACCACTATACGTCACGACATCAGCCCTGCAATGATGACGTATGGGTCGACGCTGCGAATACCTTCCGATTTTTTTATGCCTACTCAGCTAAAAGTCGATGAAGCAGATTATGTTCGCAGCCTAGTAAGAACAATGACGTCACTATCACCGAGCACTCGCACAAGCACGCAACAATCGAAGCCTTTCATTCACAAGAAGCTGGCCAACTGCACACACGTCTTTGTAAGGAACGACACAGTTAGAAAGCCACTCATTCCGCCATACGATGGTCCATATGAAGTCATCAAACGATACGAAAAGTATTACAAGTTGCAGTTACCAAATCGCACATCAGTCATCTCATTGGATCGTCTAAAGCCTGCATTCATGCTAAGTGAAGATGATGAAGATAACTCCGCAAACACCAAACAACACAGACCATACGTGACAAGATCAGGTCGTGTCTCAAAACCGACCGTACGCTTCGCTTGAGGGGGAGTCATGTGGGGACATACAACCACTCGCCGTCGCTCGAGGATTCAGACTGGCTGACTGCGGGCGAGTAAAGAATATTTATAGCGTGCGAGCAGGATAGCGATTCAATGTCCCGTCTCTTGCATTCTCAGACAACGCCGAGGGTAGATGTAAGCAGGCCAGCTAGAGCGAGACAAATCTGTCTCCATCCTATTCAATCGCAAACATTATGAAGGTAGTTCTGTATTATTGATAAATTCATGTAGGTATATAAGGAAATTTTGTATCTAATAAAATGTTATTACCTGATCACTCTTTTAATGAACGCGAGGCACACTACACATTTACCCGTATAAATGCATATTAGCAAGTCTAGTGGCAATTTTCCATTTCTGTCAGAGGAAAATACCATTTCACAAGGGCATAGCAGTGGTACAGTACAGTACAGTTGGTACAGTCAACAGCAAAAGTTGATGCATACTTTTCGCAGCTAGTGACTCTTATGCTCCTCGGAATAAGAACTACAAACTGCGAAATATGTGCAGCTACTTCTGCTGATGACTGTACCTTACATGATTTAGTTTATTATGGATACAGGCCGTATGTTTTAGTATACATATCTAAGATTTAGAAAGTGTTAAAATTAATTGGAATTTACTTTTTATAGGGGTATTTCTGTATATATGATCAATCGAAACAATTTTATATCCTACATTTAAAAGTTTGGTAACGCATTTGTTTTCCTTTTGATGCAACTGATGTCCATAGGCGGTGGTGATAAAAATATATAAATAAAAATAGAACCACCCTTTGTGGACTTTTGCTAAAGACGCTCCCCTGGCTGCATGGTCAACTTTGAGAACGATAGTCAACTAAAATAAATATTTTCTACTTATATGTTTTTTCCTAAATCATTCAAAGATGGTTTTTAATAAACCCCACGTGGGGCGCCAAATAATTCCAAGAGACGATTTAAAAGTGTTTGGGAAAAATAACACTCTATACCTACCACTAATTTATACATAATGTAAGATAACAGAGGTATAGAATGGTTCAAAGTAGTTAGGTATCTTAAAAAGTTTTCGACAGTCTTCAGGTGGGACTCGAACCCACGACTAAAAGTTTGTAAGTGCTTTATGTTACGTCGTAAGTCGACGATAGTTTCATCAATATTTGTATGTACCTACAAATATCCAGTGGAAATATTGTTACAAATATTTTACCACCAATTAAGATGAAACCGCTTGATTAATATGATTTTTTGGTAATAGCAATCTTTTGTAATTTATTCTTAAGTAAATAATTTATTAATCCGAAGACTGTCGAAACATTTTTAAGTGCATTATTTACTAAAGAATAAATTGCAAAAGATTGCTATTACCAAAAAATCATTATTAGGTAGGTATCGTCTGTGAAAAAATAACTTACCAAATATTTCTTCCAGCCAATAGCAGGAGGCGTACAAGAAGATGGCGACACCGAGCCAAAACCCGATGAGCAACACGGCTATGTACTCTAACATTGTTACATCACTAGCTACAGGAGCACATCACTACACTTCTTTCGATAACACGTCAGCACGAACACATCACTAGTTCAGCACTTGTTGAGCATAGCTGGTAAGAAACAGTGGTATGAGTTTACGTGTTAAACACCCACACGTGGCCACACATCATTGTGAAAAATATTGTCAAACATTGTACACCGCGCTAGCGACGCCAATCGATTTAAATTTGTTAGCTACTAAACCGGATCTATTTTAACAATTTCGAAATAGAAATAGAAATGATTTTATTTCTCAAAATACGGTCAGCTCGGACCATCGGCTTCGGAGCTTCAGTCTCAAAGAAAACATTTAATACTATTTATTTAATAATTGTGCACTACTTTTTGATCTGTTTTGCATCCAAAATTTGGATTAACGCCATAAGTTGCCGTTTTTAGCGGTAATTCAAATATCAAGTACAAAAGCAGACCAAAAAGTTGAGTATAAGTATTAAATAAATAGTGCTTTCCTAGAGGCTGGAGCTTCAAAGTTGTGAAAAAGATATCATATTTGGGTGCTGAAAATTCAAATCAATTGTCGTCCTAGTGTATCCCCTCTTCGTCATCAATTTTCATCTAAATGTCAGGATGCCGCATGTAGCACCTGAGTAACTCTTAGATTAAATCAAGATAGTTTTAATCTGATGAGTAATTACAATCTGTCAATCATTCATCGATTATCTAAATACGCGATGATATCAATAATTACTCAATACTTTATTGCATTTCACATCAAAATTTCAATAGTAGGATAGGTACTAATTAGTTACAAAAATAGCCTAATCCGTCCAATATCTTGATCAATGAACATTCTTCACTGAATCAAGTCATTGTCTAGTCCGAGACGCGGTTCTTGTGGCGTTACGTCATCGCGTCATCGTCATCGTCATCGCGTCATTTCCAAATGGGATGTTTGTAAAATGTCGAAGCGACTATGTAACTCTACTCCGCATACTTTCTGTGTTTATCAACAACAGCGGGCGACATAATCGGTTTTTGTTTTCGTACAAAACGATGAATGGTTGTGCAACGAGAGGGATTGCATTCGGTAAACATTTAACATTATTGAAAATAAGAAAATTATTAAGAAACCTAAATTAATTAGGGTACTGGACCGATGAAATAAAAACAATAGTTATATATTTATTTAATATAATGTTTATACCATACTCGTATTTATACAATGTCTTTTTTTTTGTTTCTTTTTATGACTTGCACTGCCTTACCCCTTTTTTAATTCGCTATACTTTTCCTCTACCCTGAGGTTGTCTCAGGTTATTATACTAAAACAATGTCTTATCACTATTAGCGATAAGACATTGTTTTAGTATAATAACTTAGACTAAGATCTGTAAATTTTGTGCAATACAGTGTATCTATCTATCTATCTACCCTCAACGGTCCACTGCACGAACGCACTGGAAAGGATCTCAGTGAGGAGTGGCGAAGGATTGTGAAGCAAGCCATAAACGTTGATGTGACGATCACGACCTCTGTGTCAAGAGTGTGATGACAAAGTAAAAGACCTGCACAGTCAGCAAAGTTTGTAAAATGTGGAGAAAGGGTAGGGGCTCCTAAACTTTCTCCACATTTCAGAGATGCTTAGAGAAGCTTTAGTGCGTTCGTGGAGTGGACCTGGGCACCTCAATGGACAGTTTTTACTTGATCGGTCCAGCTACATTTGGTGTGTAATTAATAGGAGCTACAGGAGGTGAACTCATCCCGCCATCGCCTCCTCGGTCTACCACGCGTCGTTTCTTATTTTGTGGCTACTCTGGTCAAAGGGGTATGACAACTTCAGGTGAATGGTTCTTTTGATGACGTCCCTAATTTGATTCTAGAGCATAGATCTACGCGCATGGATTTTAAAAATCCTCGGTATTTGAAACCTATCAAAATTCAACTAGTTCAATGTCGATTTAGAATTAAGTTTTACCCAAATAAGGTCAATATGTGAATTTGGAAACGACACACGTTTGTATTGACCTATCCGCAGCATGCCATTGAATGTTACGGTTATATGACTTACATGTTACTTCAGCGTGTGCAGTGAATTTAATGAAGAGAAAGCATAAAAATCTAGTTTGTTTTAAGACGGAGAAAACTGGCAGGATATGGGCTCCAGGTAAGGGCAGGGATTTTTAGCAGGCATTCATCGGTGACGTTTGTAATATTTTTATAAAAGTAATTAAACATTTATTCTTGTTGCATATAATATCAAAGAGAATAAGCAATATAAAATATTCGCGCGAGTAATAATTACTATTAAATACTAGTAAGATGAATTTCAATATGTTTCGGTCTATCATAGATAGATAGATAGATACACTTTACTGCACATATTTTACAGATCTTAGTCTATGGTATCATACTTATACAATCTAGGTGGTCTTATCGCTAATAGCGATCTCTTCCAGACAACCTCAGGGTAGAGGAAAAGTATAGCGAATCAATAAAGGGGTAAGGCAGTGCAAGTCAGAAAAAGAAACAAAAAATACATTGTATAAATACGAGTATGGTATATACATTATATTAAATAAATATATACTAGCTATAAATACTAATACATACTAGTAAATCATCATCATCATTGCATTTAGGATACATAATGAACTACGAAATCACATCATTATTACTAATATTATAAGAATTCTTAATTCTAAATGAGTGATATGTCATTCGTATTTTGTTTTATCTCTCCTTAATAACAGCTCTAATGTTTAAGACTTTTTAAAGATAAACAAATCTGACGCAAATTATTTAGACATTTATTAATTTATAAAAAAAAAATAGTGGTAGTGAATTCCCGTACAGTACAAACATTTGTGTGCATGAAAATGTCTATTTATATTGGTCCAAACAAACACCCAGGTGTTTTCTATGTATTATAAGTATATATTTACAAAAAAAAAGTATTCTATGTATATATTTGTAATCCCACTGTTGATTCTGATATCCGTAACACAGGTGCTTGAGCTACGTATCTCGGAGTCAGGTCAATGTAATGTGATGTTGTGAAATATTTACTTAATTAAAAGATTTTTTCTAGGAAAATAGAAGTTGCCCTTGCCTAATTCGTTTTTCAAATTTTCAATTTCTTCTAAAACTCCACTGTAAGTACTTTTCTATTCGTTATCGGCCAGCTCAAAGTGAGTCACGTTTCTTGGCATAGCATTAGCTAGGCATGAATTATCTATGGCGTGCAAGGTCATTTAGCCTGATAGCGTAGGTCCTACGTTGCATATTGCTTTGTTTTTTACCGAGCCTACGTGAGGTTAGTAGGGTAATTAGGTACCTACATTATAAATTACTGGTAACTATGGTAGGAATTTAGAAGACGAATGAATGAGTAATATCAGATCTGTTTTCAAACTTGCATTCTTAAACTAATGTTAACATACAAAAAGTATTTGAAACATTTTGATAAGTACAGGTATTTTATGTTACAATTCCTTTGCCAACAAATAGCAATAAAAATTAGGTTTCAATTATCGATTAAAAATTTAATTGAACTCTCGGTACCTCGATGTCGTAATGACTCGTAAGTCGTACTTTGAAGCAACGGGTGTTCTTAGGGTCCCGGGGTTCGGTTCCCTGACTTTTTCCCGTTATTAGCCCGGAAGTCGATGTACTTCCGTGCCTGGGAAAGTGATTTAAACCGTGGTTACGGTTAAAACAGAGCCACGCTTCGGCATGAATGGGCCGGCTCAACCGGAGTGATACCACGGCCGCACAGAAATCCGGCGTGAAGCAGTACTGTGCTGTGTTTCGCTGCGTGAGTGAGGGTACTGGAGGTCCAATCCGGCGGAGGGGGGAGGGGAGGTTCAAAGGTTGGCAGCGCACTTGTGACTCTATTGGTGTCGCGGGTGTCCATGGGCGGCGGCAACCGCTTACCATCAGGTGATCTGTCTGCTCGTCTGCCACCTATGACATAAAAAACCCTTGGTCCTTAGCACACAATCCCTCACAAATCGTACCTTTTGACATAAACACGTACAAATAGTGCGGTAATCGGTAATCTTCTATCTAATGTCCTTTACCTGAAGGTTGTCTGGTAGAGTTCGCTCCCAGCGATAAGACCGCCTAAATTGTACATTGTATCTCTGTATACCTAGCTTTTAAGTTTTGTATGTTGTGCAATAAAGAGTATCTATCTATCTATCTTTCTGGAACCCCAAGCGCAGCGCAGACGCAAGTTCAAATTACGTAGTATTGCATTAGAAAGGAAATCATCTTTAATCTTACATAGCTTACAACACACTACCGTTCATCAAGCACAAGTATAACCATCAATATGTAAATAGGGAATCAATCACATACGATGAGAAGAAGTCATCTGCATAACGCTGGCCATACGTAACAATTATGACAAAAACTGACCATTAGCCTGGCGGCTTTCGAGCATTTTCTCTAGCATTTCCTAGAGTGCGCAGGCGCACGCCGCTCGACCACTTTCATCCGATACTCGCATGTACAAATATTAACTGCAATAGTGATGGGAAGTAATCTTTGCTAGATTGTATTATATTACATCATTTTATATGACTAAATGAAATTGTATAGCTTAATTCTCTTGACGTGTCACATCTCAGTGTGTAATTTGCGCTCAAGTTGCATTCAAAGCCGTCGTTTCCGAGTCCGGGCTACGATTTGAACGGTCAAATTCATGGTCAAAAATTGATCACGGGATCAAAAATTCGGGAATGTGACGAATCAGACCCACTGAATCATGGTTAAAAGTTCAGAATCATTATTTCAACTAATAGTAACTAATAAGTAACCACAATAGTTATCTTATCTTATCTGTTAGGGGCCATTTTCATGGGGCACGTCGACCCTAAGGGATCTTTTGTACGTCCCCTATCTTTTGCGCTCTTACTCACGAAAGATTCGTTTCATCAGCATCACGATGTCTTTCGGATTGAAGTGCCTGTAGTCTCCTGGTTTAGGATAAGCGTTACCTAGAAGACACATTCTGCCTCTGGCTAGTGAGTCGCATTCACATAAAAGATGTTCTATGGTTTCCGTCTCCTCCTAGCATGCTCTGCAGTCGCTGTTCGATGTCATGTTCATCTTCATCAGCATTTTGTTCGTTGCATAATGCCCTGTTAACGCTCCTATGAGCATCCTTGTCTGTTGTCTATTGCCTCCGAGAATATTTTTTTTTTTTAGATGTAAGTACACTTCTGTGTGTTATGTTTTTGGTGTTAGTTAAATATTTTAAAGTTACTGTGTACTTATTTGATATTCTTAATCCTTTATTATATGTATATATTACGTTTCCGTATTTATCAAGCGATTAGTAACATTTGTTTCCATAAGGAAACCATAGTAGTGTGTATATTTATTAACTCTACATATTTCATTATTTTGACAAGTGTTACCTACTTATACTTAAACATTTGAAGACTATAAACATCCGTAAACAAATTATATAGGAATAATACTAATAAGTTAATTTTTTTCTGTTAGAAAATATTACTCGTCTGCCACCTGTCACATAAAAAAATACAGGCGACTAAAGCGTAAGACGACGGAGTCATCATTATTTCAGCCAATATACGTCCACTGCTGGACATAGGCCTCCCCCAATGTTCTTGACCAGATCGTCGGTCCACCTTTTGGGAAGAAGACGGAGTGGCTGGCGAAAAATAGGCGGATCAGTCGTCGCTTAGAGAAAATCTCTTTAGAAAGATAAAGGCTCTTGCCAAATACTAAATCTAAAACTATTAATAATAAATCAGTGAGTATAGTGTACCATCTCTACGCCATAGCTTAGGGCTCGTCGATCCAGTCAGCAGGGACGGACCTGTCCGCACGATTCACTTTCGCTGAACTGAACGTTACGAACTCATACGTCATCTGACGGGAGGCTTTAATACTTGTATGTAAATGAAATTATTAGGGTTGCTCTAGCTATTTAAGATAAAGATTTCTTTAAATGGCCTCAGAAGACAAATTTCAACATAATTTCAATTAAACACGAATGACATATTACTATGTCACAAATAGATACATACACAAATAGGACAGATTATGTAGCCAACAAGGCCCAAGCACATCATTTGCTGCAGCGACCGAAAAATCTGCAGCGCTGGTTTTGAGGCTGAGCCTTATGTGATGTAAGTGCACACATACCTAAATACAACAGAAAAAAAAAACAGTCCTTTATTATAGTACTAGGCAATGAATAGCGATGGTACCTCAGTGGATAAAAACGCGCCTTCCATGCGAGAAGTCGTGGGTCGAATCCGAGCATGCACCTCTGAATTGTTCAAATCTGTTTATATTACTACCATTATCTCGGCGGTAAGTGAAATATCGTGAGGAAACCTGTACGGATAGCTTCTGAAACATGTAACTATGATTCAGTTGGTCTGGTTCCACTGTTAACGGGTTGCGAAGGTCAGACAGCAGTCGCTTCATTATAATAACCAGACTCCCCAAGTCCAAGCGTACCCTGGGCACTAAAGCGACCGCTTTGGATTCAACCGCGAATTACACCCAAGATGACGAGATGTGTACAAGTCAGCGTAGAGAGGACGGTATTTATTTTTATTTATTTAAAACTTTATTGCACAAAACTATACAATAGGCGATCCTAATGCCCAGAGGCATTCTATACCTTTTTTCTCCAGGGGTCCTCACCTTGCTACATGTAGGAAACTAGGTGGTGTGTGGGACTCAAACCCTAACTAAAACCTCTGGGGTGTCCATCTCCGTGCAATCGCGGTCGGAAACCCCACAGTCGGGACTAGACCGTACCGCTAATCGCGCTCGCCGCTTCACATCTATCTGGCGCAATACAGCCCTTCAACCCTGTACGACCTACCAGGACAACCGGTATTGTCGTCCCTCGCGGAGTAGTATACTGAGCAAGTGACTCCACAGCAGTGGATACGCATACGTACTCCAAAAGCCCGTCTAGTCGCGTCTTACGACAGGCCGGCAGTATTCTTAAACGCCCCTAGCCACAGGGCGCAGAGGCATTCTCTTATAAGTCAACCATTGGGTCATGCAGAAAGGACTATGGTACGATGGTAAGGGGAAAACATCCTGAGGAAACGTCGAACGTGATAAAAAAACGAACGATCAAGGTAAAATAGCGAAATTACTTTAGTCTAAAAATAATTGAAAAATTAAGTAGCTATTTTATAAGTAGTATAGTGAACCAAGATCGCCTTGGGTTATCACCTCCTGCAATGAGAGGAGCGTATCATTACCGTAAGTGATCAATTTTCGATTTAGAAACTGCAGTTTTACGAAAATGAAATCATATGGCTCTTAAGTAGTGGTTTGCACAGTACACTTTATTTTTAACAGTAAAACAACCAGTGGCTTGTATTGAGGTAAAATAGGGAAAAGAGGATGTTTTTACATCATAAGTACCTGGACAGAAATATAAATAAATATTTCGCTACAAGCGATAAGACCGCCTTATTGTACTGTCTGTTGCTGTTGTTGTATCATGCTTGTATTTTATTTTTGTGCAATAAAGAATATCTATCTATCTATTTCACAACATCACATACATTGATCTGACTCCGAGATAGGTAGCTCAGGCACCTGTGTTACGGATATCAGAATCAACAGTGGTTACAAATATATACATATAATACTTTTCTTTTGTAAATACATACTTATAATACATAGGAAACACCCAGACCAATACAAACAGACATGTTCATGCACATAAATGTTTGTACTGTGCAGGAATCGAACCCGCAACCCTTGGACCAAAGGCAGCGTTCATTACCACTGTTCCAAACGGGTCGTCAAGAAAATGTAGCTAACTTCGTTATCGAAGAGTTCGTTGCCCTACGAGGCAGTATAATGATACCATACCGTTTTGAATATATGTATAGCTGGAGCAAATTGGCAGCGTCTGCGTATGCGATCGTAGACTTTTTTGTGTAATGGGTGTAAGACGAGCAGACGGATAACCTGATGCTAAGCGATTGCATTATTAGGGATATCAGTGTAATGGAGTCACAAGTGCGCTTTGAACTTCTCTTTCCTCACCATTGGGCCTATACCCTCACTCAGCGCCAGAGCTGTTTCACGCCGTTTTTCTGTAAGACTGAAGTGTGGCCCAGCTTGTCTCATCTACGGACAACTCCTTTCCTTCAACTCTAGTTCAGTGTGAAGCTAAGAGCAATAAAAAAGACTGCGGCTGTCTGTATTGCAATGTTCTTGCTGCTTCGTGTTAGGTGAATATTTCTCACTGCCTTTCTATAATGTTAGTACTCGTATTAGTGTAAGTTTGGCGATGGTCGTGTAGTAATTTCTAAGTGCGCACGCAACTAACTCCGCAATAGCTCTGAGGCAACAGATGCGAGGACCGCCGCCTAATAATAACATAAAAAGTTTAGTTACAATATCTGTTTGTTTTGCCTTTTCGGTTAAGCAAACCCTTTGGGCAAAAATGGTTAGGTAACATCAGCGTCACAAACAATGCGCGACCTATTCAACGAATTTGGTAATGTTTTATCTTCGATCTACAATTGTATAGAACTTAGATTAAGTGTCACACACTTAAACATATTTTGTCCAATCGCTTTTACCTTATACTTAAGTGGTCACTGAATTTACATTATGGGCCAACTAAATGGGCTAAAGCTGTAGCATAGAGCGTCTGTATTCAGGGGGCGCCAAAATCTCGCTGGAGGACGAGCGAATTGTGGATAATCCAAGGGCGGCAAGTTTACAAATCCGTCCCTGCTAATAATATGGCAAATAACAAAAATAATCTAATTAAAAAACCATGCTACGTTGTTTTGGCACAAGTGAAATTGAGAGGATGGCGTTGTATATTATTGTATTCAGACAATATTTTGAATTTATCAGCTCTTTGAAAAATTATAACTTGGATCACAGAACTCCTACAACTTCCGTGCCATATTAAATAGCTACATTTGCAGGTCCGTATTTTTTTTTGTTTTCTAGCAATTTTCATTAAGAGAGACATTTACCGAGAAAACAGGATTAGTTTCGTCTTTTGCCACGTGCTAATTAAGAGGGGTGGCACTGTAGGTAGGTAAGTAGGTATTCTTTGATCCCTTAGGTTAGGTTTTTCGTTTGTGTCAAGTTTCTTTGCCCAGGTCTCGGAAGGACCAAACATCCATGGTCTTTTCTATGCTAGAGGCGACCATCGAACAAGCAGTTAAAAATGTTTTCTTTAGTTACAACAGGAGTTCTATTTAAGCCGGTTCATGAGTTGTCATTTGTTTAAGACCAAGTTAGTAAACCAAAAGAACTTAGACAGTCACTCTGGTTCTTTTTATCATAATTTTGCGCATGAGTTTCCAAATGTACGTAAGTACAGCCACACATAAAAGTCTACAAAACTGTCAAATTTATTCATCCAATTCTCATCTTAATGTCTAACACGTTAGGTTTTATATCAATTGAGAAATTTTAACAGATTTTAGTAACCTGTTGTGTGGCTGTCTGTACCTGCTGTTGAAAGAATGTATTAAGGCCGTTGTTTTATTAGGTGAGCGAGCACCTACGAGATAATTATTTATTATGTCATACCGACATTTAAAATAAATAAATGATACAACATCTTAAACATTGACCTGATTTCGTACTAAGTAAGTTTCGTAGTATGTTTGACCGTGGGAGAGCCACGCTTCGGCATGAATGGGCCAGCTCCGACCGGAGTTACCCCGCAGCCTCCCAGAAAACCGGCGCGGTGAAGCAGCACTGATGTATTTCGCTGCGTGACTGGTTCCGGAGGCTCAATCCGGGGGAAAGGGGGGCTTAAAGTTGGCAGCGCACTTGTGACTCCACTAGTGTCGCGGATGTCTATTGGCGGCGGCAATCGGTTACCATCAGGAGATCCGTCTGTCTGGTCGTCTGTCACCTATCACCTAAAAATAAGTAGCTTAAAACTTGTGTTATGGATAACAGATAACAGAGGAATTACAAATACTTATATTACACTCAGAAACAGAAGAAATATTAGTGTTCATGAGTGTTTTTTCAGAGTAGGGATCAATCAAACCCACGACATAGAGTCACTACTAAATGTTCCATCCGGCTAGACTTAAAAAGGAGTAGATTCTGCGTTTAAGGCCCTTTTTTATAATATGGCTTTACTTTACCCGAAGATATTTTTGCCAATGTCAAGTAACTTTTTGAGAATAAGTGGGTAGTCAACAGTCGAAGTGAGTCAAAATCACAGTCACTCAATAAAACGCCGGTGCTTTGCGTTTTATCGACCTACAAATTTTGCCGATATCACGCTACAATCGCGAGTTTTAAGACTCTATTAGCCATGCCGTGACAACTAATTCGATACACAACAGCAGTCTTAAAATGTATCGTTTTAGTCTTAAAAACGATACAATTCAACGATTCTTATGGATCACTTCGGCGCATTTCACTGCACAAATATACACCAAAATTGTTGACTAAAACCAGTAGATACTAATTTAAAACCTTTGAATTGCATCAGCCCACGCGGAGTGTTTGACCGCTCCCGCCAGAATCTCCCCAACTAACTTTATCATAGATAACGTCCCAATTTCGCCAACCGCATTCTTCTTACATAAGCTGTCAACGAACGCAGGCCCCAGCCGTGCCCCTCTCAGAAATTCATCGGTGACCCATTGAACTAATAGCGGGTTACATCACTAATTGGCGTGTCTGTCTGTCTGTCATCTGGCAATCAAACTCCGTTTTTAATTAATTAGTAGGTAATTAACATACCAAACAGATAACCGGTATCAAAGCTTAGCAATTATAAAAATAGTTTTTTTTTATGTTTTATGTGGCAGATGAGTAGACGGATCACATCGCCCATAGACACCTATTAACACCAATAGCGTCACAAGAGCGCCGCCAAACTTTCCTTCGGCACCTACCAGTTTGGGCCTCTATTTTGGCCACTCACTCCGCGAAACAGAGTAGGTAGGTACAGGCGCTAGATCTGGCAAAAGCGTATATTTCAAAAGACTGGAAATTTGCATCTGGATAAGTGCAAAGATGCGGAACAGCGAAACGCATCATTTGGAATATCGACTCTTCCAATCATTCAGCTCACTCGGATCATTCCGCTCATTCGGATCATTCGACTCATTCGGCTCACTCGGATCATTCAGCTCAGTTGGCTCACTCGAACCATTCGAATAATCCGTATGAGTGAGAGAGATTACTACCGCGTACCGATTGACCACGAGATCCATTTGAATCGAATGATACACTCGGAGCGAACATTACAGATCGGAACAGCGTATCATTTGGCTGAGTCGGATCACTGAGTCGTTTCAGTAAAGAGTTACACACGTCTAACAGGTGCTGCTTCAAGCTGGTTTTATATAGCCGTGGTATCACTTCGATGATGTAAATCGTTAACGATCTTGCCTTACTCTATTTGATTCGTCGTTTCTATAGGTCGAAGCAACGGATTATACAGACAAATCGTTTTATGTATGGGACATGACATCCCTGCTTGACATCTCATGAGCAATGGAACTCAGTATATAAGAACGCACCTTCCATACGGGGATATCGTGTTTCGAATCTAAAGCATACAACTCTGATTTTTTAAATCTATGTGCTTATTTCTACCATAAGCTCGAGCGGTGAGGGAAAACACTGTACAAGAGTTGCGAAGGTCATACGGCAGTCGCTTCATTGTAATTATCAGACTTCCCGAATCCTGGATCAAATAGTCCAAGCGTACCCCGGGCTAGGAAGCGACAGATTTGGACGGAAATGGGAATTACACGCTGAGACGAGGAGGAGTGACATGGCTTAAGTAAGAAGTTAAGCGTTTGCTTAGAAAATTTTTGTTCACTATTGCCTTAATCTATTTCATGGTTTCAACGCTTAACAATAACACTGGTATATTAATAGATACTTAAATGGAGATTACAAGATGATTTCGCGATGATACCGCTGTCGCGTGCAGCCATTTTACAATCACAATTATCAACAGAATCAGGGTTGCCAGGAGCCCAATTCTCGGGATGTGATAATATCGAATTCGACATTTATATGGACGAATGTTTGGAAATCTCTCATACGACTTTTATATCGAATGCAAGGGAATTAGGCTCCAGAGGGACAATTCTCGTGTAGTACTCGACATTGAAGTCGAATTTATAGATTTCATACATTCGTCCGTACAAATCTTTAAGTCTACTTCAATATCGAGTGCTCGAGAAAAGGCCCTTAGATCTATCCGAGTTAGATTTGGATGAAAAATCGGACAGGCTTTAATTGCACCGGATATTATTCGAAGTTTAAACGACATTCAATCAATAAATGTTGCTTTGCTGTCATTTAAATTTATTGTTTCTTTGTTATATATCATCTTTTTCCATTTTATTGGGGGAAGGGGGTGACAGTTCTTTTCACTCCATGGCTCACAAGATAAAAGGTGCCTGTGAAGGAGAAGCCTAAAAAGTGTAAAAAAAATGTTAGGAAATATTAACAAAAGCCGGACACTGTCAAATTTGGATGGACATGCAAAAAAAGTCTATGTTCAGCTTTATACGACCCGATTGGAACAGTGGTAGTGAACGCTGCCTCTGATACAAGGGTCCCCCGCACAGTACAAACATTTGTGTGCATGAACATGTTTGTTTGTATTGGTCTGGGTGTTTGCTATGTATGTAGTATGTATTAAAAGAAAAGTATTATATGTATATATTTGTAATCCCACTGTTGATTCTGATATCCGTAACACAGGTGCTTGAGCTACCTATCTCGGAGTCAGATCAATGTATGTGATGTTGTGAAATATTTATTTATTTATTTATACAAACGTTTGGCATCCCTCCACAGAACCTCCCCACACGATTACGAACAAAGAAATCACAGCAATTAACAACTCAAAGATTATAGCTTAGACTTGCGAGAAACATGACTTTCGATGCTGGAAATATGTTAAAATGAAAATTGCCATTCCAATCGATCCAAGGATGAACTGAACCAAATATTATGCCAATGACGATCCTGATAAGTAGAATCCTAACCATATTTTTTGACTTGTCCAAAAAACATGGTAACTATAATTAATCAAGACGGCATTTAACACGATATTTATTATATGATACAACATTGTGTACTTACATATTTTACTCGACGTTTCGGCTACGTTACAGCAGCCGTGGTCACGAGCGGACTGGCGGAGCACGGCGTCATCGGAGTAAAATATGTGAGTACACAATGTTGTATCACATAATAAATATCGTGTTAAATACCGTCTTGATTAATTATAGTTATAATGCAACGCGAAAATTTAAAAAACTAAACATGGTAACTTTTCTCTATAACATAACATGTTTGCATTCTGTGACTACCTCCTCCTCTAGTCGTTTTCCTTATTACTGAGGGCCGTGATTCCTCCCGTGGGCGGCCAGTTGGCTCTTTGTAATAGACCTCCATCTATGTCTGTCTTTTGCAATGTGGAGGGCGTTATACAGCTCGGTGTCCACCGTCGAACGTGTTTGGCCGAGAACTCCATATTAAAACCAGGCTGTCCACCACTTGCCTGAGAAGAATCCTGGAGTTTTTTGGTCACATAGCCCGGAAAGAGGGACATAATCTGGAACAGCTGATGGCATCCACCGGCAAGGTGGATGGAAGGAGACCCAGAGGTCCCAGAGTCACAGGGCTACTACCCTGTGACTATCTATACTACGTGAATCTTTGAATACCCGCGAAAATTCTCGAAAACAAACATTTATTCCTAAGGCTATATGCATCAATCAGCTGTTCATTTTAGTATTGGGAGGGGATTTTTTTTCTGAGATCCGACCCTATGAAA
>JADPWL010003220.1:0-40001 GCA_019059595.1 Marasmia exigua | reverse complement strand
CGCTATACAACGACCTTCACCGAGATGCTTATTTGATGAGACGTATTTTTTATGTTATTGAATATGCCAATAAATATATCCTATATGGGTTGCCTAACAAATTTCAGTCCAGAGTATTTTTAATTAATAATTAAAATTTTTTTTTTTTAAACATTGCACCGGTGTGATTATTTAATAAATTTGATACCAATCGAAAGTTTGAAGCCCATAGAATATGCAAACGTTAGGTTGCCTATTTTTATCCGGTCACAACCACGGGTTGCCAGGTGTAAACAGGTAAATCCATACTAGCATTTTGCAACGTTCTGATTATTGAATCAATTTTAGATAAAATGAAAGATGATTTCATAAGGAACACGGTGGTATAGGGTTGCCTGCGAAAAATCAGTCCCGAATTACGGTTGTCGAATTTTAAATAATAAAATATCGCTGCGAGTGAATGTGTGTGAGAGAGAGGTCCCAGACCAACCATCCCATGCGGTAGAAAAGGACGCAGCGTAGCAGCTGTTTAAAGTCCGCCCATTTAAAGAAGGAGAGTGCGCATGCTATTTGTGCTTGGAAATGAAAAGGATAGCGGTAGACTCGTATATGGTATACATTATTTTGGACAAACTACAAACTACTACTACAAACTACTCCAAAATAATGTATAGCATATACGAGTCTATCGCTATCCTTTTCATTTCCAAGCACAAATAGCATGCGCACTCTCCTTCTTTAAATGGGCGGCTTTAAACAGCTGCTACGCTGCGTCCTTTTCTACCGCATGGGATGGTTGGTCTGGGACCTCTCTCTCACACACATTCACTTGCAGCGATATTTTATTATTTAAAATTCGACAACCGTAATTCGGGACTGATTTTTCGCAGGCAACCCTATACCACCGTGTTCCTTATGAAATAATCTTTCATTTTATCTAAAATTGATTCAATAATCAGAACGTTGCAAAATGCTAGTATGGATTTACCTGTTTACACCTGGCAACCCGTGGTTGTGACCGGATAAAAATAGGCAACCTAACGTTTGCATATTCTATGGGCTTCAAACTTTCGATTGGTATCAAATTTATTAAATAATCACACCGGTGCAATGTTTAAAAAAAAATTTTTTTTTAATTATTAATTAAAAATACTCTGGACTGAAATTTGTTAGGCAACCCATATAGGATATATTTATTGGCATATTTAATAACATAAAAAATACGTCTCATCAAATAAGCATCTCGGTGAAGGTCGTTGTATAGCGGGATCCTATACTACATGCTTTTATAACAAAAATCCGTCGTACTAAGATAGTCAAAATAATTACTTATAAATTTAGAATTTAGCAATATAAATTAGAAATAAATATATCTAATTACATAATAATTAATTAGAAAGGTAAAAACTATTATTTTAATACTTATTAATTTGAACTAAATTATATGGCTTATAAAAATCAAATAAAATTATATTAAATTCCCGCCATCCGGTATTAGGCTTCCCGCTATCCGCTAGTATGGCGCGTTAGAAGGTTGTGACGTAGCCGCACCGGAAATGGTTGATAACACAAAGGAATATTTTGTATTCAGCCGTCCGATGACGTCATTTGGCGCTTACGTCTATTTAGAATATAAAGAATTTCAATAATTATTTTATGCATGAAAATGGACAAATTTTGAAAAAAGAAAAAATATGGGTCTGTTCATTTTATGTCTGTTTTCATATAAAAAAACAATATGGACATGTTAAAAATATGAAATGTTGTCCATTGAATACTGTATTGAATTACAAGATAGTATTGGGCGCCGTCTTTGGTAAAACCTTTTCTCGAGTGTACTGTTATAAAATGTTATTCGAAGTGTATAAAGTGTTAAAAATATTATTTTCACTTTTTACTTCGTGGTTTTTGAAGGCGGTTTTTTTTACTGTTCAAGGCACTCGAAAACAAGGGTTTATTTTATTTTACCACTGATAGGGATGTATAAAGTGTTAACAATATTATTTTACGCTTTTTAGTTTGTGGTTTTTAAAGGCGGTTCGGAGAAAAAAAAAATTTTCAAGCTTTTTAGTGTCTCATTTTTTGGCAGAAAAAATATATACATATTACATGTCGAATCGAGAACCTCCTTTTTTGAAGTCGGTTAAAAATATCATGTTTCTCTTTTTCCATCGAAGGAATCTGACAGACGTCTCTCAGTTCTCCCTCAACTGAACCACGAGAACCGCATCTACGTCGAGCTGAAGAGTCGAGTGAAGAAATTCCTCGCGAACGGTGACGGCAGCTCGCAGGCCACTCCACCAGGGAAGGTCACCCCACCACCTCCTGCGCCCGTTAAATCGATGCTGAAGAAGAAGTGAATTGTGTTTGACTATAGGTCAGGTAGGAGGGCTAGGGGTGTGGTCTCCAGACCATTTACCAAACACGTTGGATATCTAATAGTTTGGGCCATGTTAAAAATTACAAAGAAATATACTAACGATTTCAAAGATTTTTTCTTTTTCATGCTAGCAGCGACAAACGAGCTTACGGGGTTACGAAGCACTTGATGGTAAAAAAAATCTTCGAGATCAGACAAGTCGCTGATGCGTTGTCGGCCTTTCAAGGAGTAGGTATGGTATGCTCGTATGTGAAGAAGACTCTTATATATTTATTTCATTTTATTCGGAAAACTATCTTCTGTCTTAGTATGGTAGCAATTACATTGAATGTCTTAAGCTAATTAACAATCATTGTAGCATGTTTGGAAACTTTGTTTTAATTCAAGTAAGTATAGCGCCTACTAAATAGGTATATGATTGTACACGCTGAAGAGACATTTAGTAGTCAGAAAACGATAGGCGTTTTCGTTGCGAGTCGCTGTAGAGTTGACGCTATCAAAGAACTCGCGTTTTAGTCGCCATCAACGTTCTACTTTGAGCTTTATTGACATAGACACAAACGGCCACTTTTAGTGAATCAATTTTTCGCATACGAAAACGGACCCAACGTTTGTGCATGGTTATTTAATAAATAGTATAAGTGTTTGCTGAGAGGTTGTAACCCCGAAATGTTTAATATAGATCCGGTTTAGTAGCTAAAAATTAGATTAGATTGGCGTCGCTAGTGTGCCCTACCCGTTACCTTAAACCACTGCGCTAAACGGGTCGCACAATATAAGGTTTAGTTGTCACGGCTGAGCACGAACAGTTTATCCACCTTCCGGTGAGTAATGCCGGTGACTGTCACCACACGCTGCGCCCGCGCATTGAATCATAAACGAGTACCAGTGCAGGGGTGGTAAACCTCCCGGGGGAGGGAGGGGGGTTATGGTGCCAGGGTTCGCCCTTTTTGAACCCATGACTCCTCCCCACTTAAGGGCGATGAGGGAAAACCGCTGAGGTTTAGTCGGTTTTGCCTCTGGACGGCTTCTCGTTAGGAGAAGCCACCGCTAAAGGAGAGCCCGACATAATCGTCCTATTCCCCAGCAATAGGGTATGCTTATGGTGCCGCCGAAGGGCGATGGCAGCCCATTGCACTTCGGGCCGGCGGCATTACCCAGCCGCTTGTACAATGGTTTGTGCTCAGAGGAACTATTGGACTTAATGCCAAAATCCGCATTTTACCACGGCACTGCCCGCCGTCGTCAGAGTGTTTATCCTCACACATTAAAACCCAAATGGTCTCGCACAATACGGTTCCAGAGGAATTTCCTCCTGCGAACGCTCCGGCTGTGGAATGAGCTGCCATTAGAGGTTTTCCCGGGGGAATACAGCATGAGGCTATTCAAAAACGAAGTGTTAAAGTTTTTAAGGGGTCGGCAGCGCGTATGCAGGTCCTCTGGAGTTGCAAACGTCCATAGGCTGCGGTAATCGCTTACCATCAGGCGAGCCGAAACAAAAACCCAGCGACAAAAAAAAGCGGCAGTAGGTAAACCTGTATATATAGCTGTAGGTATAATGTTGACGTTAAATGCTTAAGATTTTCCCGTGGAAGAGCCACGCTTCGGTATGAATAGGCCGGCTCTACCGGAGTGACTTGGCGTAAAATAGCGCTTGCGCTGTTTCGCAGAGTCAGTGAGGATAGCAAAGGCCCAATCTGGGAAAAGGGAAACATTAAGATTGGTAGCGCACTTGTGACTCCATTGATGTTACCATGGGTGGCTGTACTTATTAGCTTCACCATCAGGTGACCCGTCGGCTCGTCTGCCACTTATCACTTAGAAAAATCTAACAACAAAATGTTTTATGTATGTAGTCATCATTATGAATTCGTAAACAAAGCTTTAAGCCGTCGTATAAATAGAGCTAGCACCGGAACTCGAACCCGCACCCAGGATGAAGCTCAACGTTTACAGAATAATTAATAAGTTACCTATTGTAGAAACCGGATTATATATTATTATCATCATAGAATATACTATAACACTGTAACCGTGGGCGATGGTAGCTCAGTGGATAAGAACGCGCCTTCCATGCGGTGATTGGTCTTTTTTTATGGGATAGGTGGCATATGAGCTGACGGATCACCAGATGGTAAGCGATTGCCGCCGGCCATGGACACCCGCGACACCAGTGGAGCCAGAAGTGTACTTCCGACCTTTAAGCCCCTTTTCTCCGGATTGGGCCTCCGATACCCTCACTCACGCAACAAAACGCATTGCTGCTTCACGTCGGGTTTCTGTGAGGCCGTGGTATCACTCCGGTCGAGCCGGCCCATTCATGCCGAAGCGTGGCTATCCCACGGTCATATTTCGTGTTTCGAATCTGAACATGCACATTGTCTACAATTAGCTCGGTAAGGGGAATACACCCCGTGAGGAAACCTGTACGTTTCGTATAGCTGCTATAGTGTAAAATGGTGGTTGATTCAGTTCGTCTGGTACCCCTACCCCGTGCGACGGCAAGACGGTAGTCGCTTCATGGTAATTAAAGTATATATATATATATATATATATATATATATATATATATATATATATACAGCGACTGCAGAGCATGCAAGGAGGAGACGGAAACCATAGAACATCTTTTATGTGAATGCGACTCACTAGCCAGAGGCAGAATGTGTCTTCTAGGTAACGCTTATCCTAAACCAGGAGACTACAGGCACTTCAATCCGAAAGACATCGTGATGCTGATGAAACGAATCTTTCGTGAGTAAGAGCGCAAAAGAAAGGGGAGGTACAAAAGATCCCTTAGGGTCGACGTGCCCCATGAAAATGGCCCCTAACAGATAAGATAAGATACACCAATGTACCTGCGCAGAAGTCTTATTTTCGAAAACTGCGGCAAAATCTTAACCAATCACAACGCTCCATTTACGCGCGCCAAAAATTACAATTTCTTATTGGTTGATGTGTCAGCGCCATGTTCGGTGCGAGTGCGTCTAAGAGAGAGATTGCATTCCTCTCTGGATTTATTGACGCAATAAAGTCTGTCTTTCAACTGCTGTCGCAATCGTAATCAATCGGATTAAACTTCCTCTTCTGCGTAGACGAATTTTGCCGATGTAACTTCTTTTTTTTTAGTGAGAAATGCGTTACGCATACCCATCCGCCTGGGGGTGGACGTCGGGGCGTGGGGGTTATGTCAGACTCTCCTCTGGCGACGGCTTCTCTTAACGAGAAGCCGACCAGAGGCATACCGACTATAACTCCTGGGACTCTCCCTCATCTGTCCATGAGTGGGTGAGTGTTATGGGACCACAGAAACGAATTTTGCCGATGTAACTTATAACAGCTGTGCCAGAGTCCATAAATCCTGAATCATGGTCCAAGCGTACCCTGGCCTCCGAAGCGAGAGGTTTGGATTCAACCAGGAATTATTTTACTATCTAATTTGTTGCCATCGACACGATTAGAAGAAGAAATGCATTTGTCACTCCACTGGTATTTTAGGTGTCTATGAGCGAAGGTCGAACCACTCGCAAGCGATTGTCATTCCATCCCCATCATCTCGATGGATGGCGGTCTAATACTGTGCGCTTCTCACGGAACTTTCTACCACGTACCTCAGTTCTGTGGAACGGTGTGGCTGCAGGAGTATTTCCTGACGGCTACGACTTAGGGACCTTCAAGAGAAGAGCGTACTCTTTTTTATAAAGACCGGCAACACATTAGCGATCTCTCTGATTTCGCGGATGTTCATGGGCGGCGTTGATTACTTTCCATCAGGTGACTTTGTAACGCAGCCTGCAGGGGCTTCGTTATACTACATAACTACTCATAAAGAAAGTTACCTTTGGTGTTAACTATAGAGCTTCGTTTTCCGTTTGCTATAGAGCTTGTATATCATTTTATGATTATGTCTTGTATTAGCATTACTCTTATATGTGTTATTTTAATGTTCCTTGTACATTTTTATCTGTAAATAAATTTAAAGTTATTGTTGTAAATATTTAGATTGTCTATCTGACATTGTCCGACAGCTGACGTTGTCTAACTGTTTTTATTTTTCTATCGAATTGTCTATTCAAATTTAACTATGGAGTTTAGCTATGTTTCGAGAATATTCTATATTGTATGAATTTTAAAAATTTAAATGTTGTAGAATAGAATGCGCATGGGCAATATAAAAGGACGCACATGGGCAGGACCACCAGTCTACCACCAGCTCTGAAGAAGCTCAGAACCTCAAGCTATAACAGTGCCAGTATACGTTTACCCGTAGAGTAACGGTGCCGGGGCACGAAGGGTGTTGCCTCCCTGCACCTACGCGCGTCTACCTTCATTCGTGCGCGTATCCGCGTCGCGCCTACCCGCGGCCGGCTTTCGGCGTGCGCGTATCTGCGTCGCGCGCCCCATTTGCTGCCTCCTGCGCTCGGCGGAGCCCTACCGCCCGCCTCTTGCGACACTGGATCCTACCGGCGCGCTGCCTGTGCTCACCCTGTGCTACCGCCCTACCACGGTTGCCCATTTTGAACTTTTACCTTGTATATATATTTAGTGTAGTGTACCGGTGTAAATAGCTAGTTTTAAGTTAGATTTAAGATTTTTAGACGAGCCATCATTGTACATACCTCTTATAATTATAGCCCTCTTCCCTCTATTCTTATCTTTTCTTCTTCCCCCTACCTTTTAGCTCCGTAACCCTCCGTTACGTGACAGTTTGGCGCCCAACGTGGGGCACGAACCCACGACCCTGAGATCAAAATTCTAAAATAAACTTGCACAAGTTTCTATATATAACGTACCTTTTGGCTCCCTATTAGACGTCTCTTACTTCTTAGATATTTCTTTCCCTATTCTTCCTCTATTTTTCTCACTAAAATAAAGTAAATAAAATAAAAAACTATTGTAAATATTTTATTGCTTTAAAATTACAAATATCTTAGAAATGGCTCGTCTTATAAACTTTAATTTACTTAATAAGGCGGAACTTGAATACGAACTTATAATTAGGAACGAAACTCCTGCGGATAATCTTGTATCGCTTAGAAAACAAATTGTTTTATTGCTTCGTAATTTTCCTACGGAGGACATTATTGATTCTCCCGTTCCTCTGAGTGACGATTTGTCACAAGCTTCTTCTACAATCTTATATTTATCTTCGATGTTGGACCGATACGAATCGGGTAATCTGAAATTATTTAAGAAAATTGAAACTTATATAAATCACTTATTTTATCGACTTGACAGAATTGACACTGATGTAAGTGACAGCGACTCAAACCTTATAGAACTCTATGACGACTTAAAAAAGAAGTTTACTCTTTTGACTGAACGTTTTGACGCTTTTTCAAAACCAGCTGAGACTTCACGGGTACAAACCTCTTTGGACTCACCTTTGCCGATTTCTCAACCTAACTGTATGCCACCTTTTCATAATTTTCTCTTACCAAATTATCTAAATGAGCTAAAAAAAATTACTTTTGATGGGACAACTTGTCCTAGAGCTTTTCTATCGAAAATTGATGAATTTTTACTTACGAACAAACTTGATAAGCAAATACTTATAAGCTCGGCCTTCAACATTTTGAGGACGATGCTTCTTATTGGTTTAAATTCCAACTAAGTTGTGACCCTTCGTTAACTTGGGATCGCGTTTCCGAGTTGTTAATTAAGGACTTTGGCCATTCTGATTATGACCATAAACTACTGCAGGCAATAAATCTCGTACTCAGGGTAAATCTGAGTCTATTATGGTTTATATTCCGAAAATGTTTGAAATGTTTTCGGGACTAAGCGAGAAATTACCTGAGCAGGAGAAACTGCAAATACTTCTACGTAACATCCGTCCTTGTTATACTTCTTTTGTTGCTCTTAATAAGTTGATTCTATTGGCTCTTTAATTTCTGTATGTCAACAATTTTGAGCGCTGTATTGACCGCGACAATAATCTTAAAGAACCTGAAATGAATACTCTTATTCCTGAATTATCCTATAAACCTAAACACGATTCTACACCTTTACCGAACACTAAACCTAATGTTACACATACTTTTCACTCTAAACATTCTTTCACTCCTAATTATGATTCTCATAAATCTAATAACTTTAAGCCTTTTCGTACGAACTTTTCTTCGCAGAATAAAAATTCTGCACATGCGATATCTGAAAATGCCTCCCAAGTTTCAGGCGCATTTGTTTTGCGTTCGATGTCGAATAAATGGTCATTCTTTGAATTCTTGCACTAAACCAAGATTCTTAGTCTGTTTTAAATGTGGTTTGAAAGACTTTAGAGCTTCGGATTGCCCGAAATGTAAAGCTGACAAGCCTCAACCTTCTTCATCCTCTAACTCAAAAAACTAACATATGACTTGGATAAACGAAAAGAAAATTTTGATGTTGATGACTGGCATAATTGGTTAAAAATAATTAAGAACTTTTTTCGCAAGTTATGGAACTTCTTCGGTTTTATTACGACAACGAAAGAGATTTTAACCGTCCTTTTATTAACGTTTCTATTTCAAATGTTGAGTTTACGGCGTTACTTGATAGCGGTAGTTCAATGACTATTTTAGGTAATAAACTCGCACTTTAAAATTTTTGGAACTGGGCTTTTTCGTTATCCAAGTCTGATTATATTACGGTTAGCACTGCTAGTAAGCATCGTGTTAAATCTTTAGGATTTTTTATTCTTCCTTTTACCTTTAACGACCAAACTAGACTTATTAAAAACATATGTTATTCCTGAAATATACCCGTCTTTGATACTTGGTGTTGACTTTTGGAGGGAATTTAATTTGGTTCCCAAACTTTTATCGTGTGCCTTTTCTCTTAATAAACCATCCCACTTTAACAACTCTGTGGAGAAACAAATCCTACCTTACGAAAATCTTACTTCTGAAGAAAAAGGTTATCGCTGATGATATTATTTCGCGTTTTAAGCAAATTTCCTTTGAAGCTAAGGGTGAACTTGGTCGTACTGATCTGGTTAGCCATCGTATCGATACTGGAGATACGCTGCCTATTAAACAACGTTGTTATAGACTCTCTCCCGAGAAACAAAAAGCTCTAATTGCTGAGGTGGATAAATGATTGAGTGGAAGGTCATTGAGAAATGTGAAAGCCCTTGGTTGTCTCCGGTTCTTATTACGCCTAAAAAGAATGGCGAATGGCGATTTTGTGTCGATAGTAGAAAACTCAACTCAGTTACTCGTAGGGATGCCTATAGTCTTCCTTTTATCAATGAAATACTTGACCATCTCAAAACGCCTAAATTTTTATCGAGTATCGATATCGCTAAAGCTTTCTGGGAGATTCCTTTACATGTAGACGATCGGGATAAGACCGCCTTTTATGTCCCCGGTAGAGGAATGTACAGATTCACTGTTATGCCCTTTGGTTTAACTAATGCACCTGCCTACACAGCAGAGGTTAATGGATATCTTATTCACTCCTGAATTTGACAACAAAGTGTTCTGTTATCTTGATGACATTATTATCATAGGCTCCTCGTTCCAAGAACACATAGGACTTCTAATTAAAGTGACTTGAAAAATTAACTTACGCTAAACTTACCATTAACTTTGAAAAAGTCTTTTTTTTAAGAAAGAATTAAAGTACATTGGATATGTTGTTGACGATAATGGTTTACGAGCTGATCCTAGCCAAAATTCAAGCTATTATGGACTTTCCTGTACCTACTTCACGCAAAGAAGTGCGTAAATTTCTGGGTACGTGTAGTTGGTTTCGTAGGTTCATTCCTAATTTCAGTACTATAGCTGCACCTCTAATAAATTAACATCATCTGCCTAAAACTTCTCCGAAATTTTCTTGGAGTTCTGAGGCTAACTCTTCCTTTCTGAAACTAAAAGAATATCTTGTAACTACCCCAATTCTTGCTTGCCCTGATTTTGATCAACCGGTTTTCTGTGCATTGTGATGCATCTAACACTGGCATTGGAGCCATGCTTACTCAAACGGTTAACGACAAAGAAGTTGTTATAGCCTACATGAGCAAATCACTTAACAAAATGAAAGAAACTACTCTACTACTGAAAGAGAAACTCTAGCTGCTATCATTGCCTTAGAACATTGGCGGTGCTATCTTGACAATGGCAAAACCGTTTACTGTATACACTGATCATGCCGCATTAAAGTGGTTTTTGAATTTAACAAATCCTTCTGGTAGACTCGCTCGTTGGTCACTTCGCCTTTCTTGCTTTAATTTCACGCTGAAACATAAAAGAGGAAAGGATAATATTGTCCCTGATCTACTTTCTCGTTCTAAAAGCGAGGACAGTCATATTATCGCTCCTTTATCTTCGAATGAAGCCCACGTCTTTAGACTTAGAGCGCTATAATAAAATCTTTCGTAATTGTTTAACTGATCCTCAAAGTCATCCTAACTATACGATTAAGGATAATAAAACTATTTCGTTGCACTAATACTCCTTATTCTTTAACAGACGATTTCATCTGGAAAGAAGTCCCTATCCCTTCTGAAAGAGAATCTTTGATAAGAAATGCTCATGGTTCCGCTACAGATCCGCATTTGGGCGTATTTAAAACATACAAAAAAATATCATTGTTATATTACTGGTCTGGCATGTTTAAAGATATAGCTAAATTTATTTCCAATTGCGAAACTTGTTTGGCTTATAAACACTCTAACCACTCGCCTTACGGTCCTATGGGAAACCCAAAATTTGTTCTAGACCTTTTTCAATGCATTTCTTTGGACTTAATAGGTCCATTGCCAATGACTAGGCGACGTAACCAGTACATTCTCGTTGTTAATTGTCTATTCACCAAATATACACTTATTTTTCCTTTGAAACGAGCTATAACTACTAGTATTATACATTGCTTAGAGAATTCCGTGTTCTTAGTTCATGGAGTACCTCAAACAATTATTATGGATAACGGTCCACAATTTCAATCGCATGAATTCCATAATTTCCTTGGACGTTATAGAATTCCGCATATATCTTACACTCCTCACTATTGTCCCTCAGGTCAATACTACAGAACGCTACAATAAAACAATTATTACCGCACTAGCTTCACTGGTCGGTGAAGACCATAGGTCTTGGGACCTTCACCTATCTAAGATTCAGTTTGCAATGAATAACTCTGTAAATGAAGTAACTGGATTTACTCCTGCATTTTTAGTATTTGGTCGTGAACTCATTACTTGTGGTTCTATTTATTCTCAGGGTTACGACTTAGAAGAAATTACCTTTTACCTCGTGATTTATATGCTAGAAATATTGGCCTTCTATCGTCAATTTTTGATAGAGTTCAGGTTGCACTGCACATATCTCATGTAAAGAATTCTAACCGTTACAATTTAAGGCACTCTTTTAAAGAATTCAATGTTGGAGATATAGTGTGGCGTAAAGATTACTCTTTAAGCAATGCTGGTGCATATTTTAGCGCAAAATTAGCACCTAAATATGTTAAATGCAAAGTCGTTGAGAAATTGTCACCTCTTGTATACATTCTTGAGGACTGCAACGGTTGCCGCGGTAAATGGCATGTAAAAGACTTTAAGAAATGACTACCTTACTGTTTGACTTTACTAGTATTATATGTATTTGTTTGCACACACATTGGACTGATTTTTGGCTGCTTCAGTCTGATATTTTTTATATACTTAGCGACTAATCTCGTCTCTCTTTACTTATAGGATTCTCTCTTATAGTACCTACTTACTCGCTTAACGTTTTCTTTTAAAAGGCGCTTCTTGACCTTTTAATTCTAAACTTTAGGGCTCTCTTTTGCCTTATCTACTTACTACTTAGCGCTTCTTTGACTACAGAGGCGTTTCTTTTAGAGGTAAATTCAACCTTTAAATTTGTGTCCTTTGATAGGGAATACCTGAGAGAGACTAGATTGTCGGCTATGGTCATCGACACTAATGGGTTTTTAAGAAACGGAGCGGCTGACAACTCCCTAAATAAGCCTAAAGTCATTCTTATAGGGTACTTCCTATGGAGTTTGCGTCATTGATAGTGAACCCTACTCCTCTTTGTGATTGGTTCGTATGTTAGAGTGATTGTTAGTGTGACTGGATTTGAATTGTTTTTGGATTGTGGAATGGTATGTTTAAGTGAAGGTTGACTGGTTAGACTGATAGTAAGGATAGTATTCTCTTAACTTTATAATCAAAATTTCTCTGAGTCGAAAATTTTTCTGGGGTCGTGGGAGAAATGTAACGCAGCCTGCAGGGGCTTCGTTATACTACATAACTACTCATAAAGAAAGTTACCTTTGTGTTAACTATAGAGCTTCGTTTTTCCGTTTGCTATAGAGCTTGTATATCATTTTATGATTATGTCTTGTATTAGCATTACTCTTATATGTGTTATTTTAATGTTCCTTGTACATTTTTATCTGTAAATAAATTTAAAGTTATTGTTGTAAATATTTAGATTGTCTATCTGACATTGTCCGACAGCTGACGTTGTCTAACTGTTTTTATTTTTCTATCGAATTGTCTATTCAAATTTAACTATGGAGTTTAGCTATGTTTCGAGAATATTCTATATTGTATGAATTTTAAATTTAAATGTTGTAGAATAGAATGCGCTATGGGCAATATAAAAGGACGCACATGGGCAGGACCACCAGTCTACCACCAGCTCTGAAGAAGCTCAGAACCTCAAGCTATAACAGTGCCAGTATACGTTTACCCGTAGAGTAACGGTGCCGGGGCACGAAGGGTGTTGCCTCCCTGCACCTACGCGCGTCTACCTTCATTCGTGCGCGTATCCGCGTCGCGCCTACCCGCGGCCGGCTTTCGGCGTGCGCGTATCTGCGTCGCGCGCCCCATTTGCTGCCTCCTGCCGCTCGGCGGAGCCCTACCGCCCGCCTCTTGCGACACTGGATCCTACCGGCGCGCTGCCTGTGCTCACCCTGTGCTACCGCCCTACCACGGTTGCCCATTTTGAACTTTTACCTTGTATATATATTTAGTGTAGTGTACCGGTGTAAATAGCTAGTTTTAAGTTAGTTTTAAGTTAGATTTAAGATTTTTAGACGAGCCATCATTGTACATACCTCTTATAATTATAGCCCTCTTCCCTCTATTCTTATCTTTTCTTCTTCCCCCTACCTTTTAGCTCCGTAACCCTCCGTTACGTGACAACTTGCTTGCTCGTATATACGCCTCTAGCATGAAAAAAGGCAATCGGTAAAAAAAACGTTTATTCGTATCTATATCTAATGTTACAAGGTACGTTAACCACCATTACCCGTCTACTCGTTTGTCACAAAACCCATCAAAACCTTACCTATTTCTGAAGAGTCTTGTCACACTGTGCGATGATGTGTACTGACGGAGTTTTTAACTGACATACTATAATACCAGAATTGTATTTTGTAAGAATGAATAATTGATTGTAATATTTTTTTTCTTTTTTTTTTCAAGAATGTGTATAATTGAAATAGTATTGAACTCTGTATAAAAATGTAATCTGATCAGAATCAATATTATTGATAAATAATTCTTTACCTACCTATATATTTGTACGCCTACAAAGGGCAAGACATACTGCTACACTTACAAAAACATTTTAACACCTGTATCATTCCTATGTATATACCTATGTTTTACAAATAAAAGATTTGAATTTGTATTGTATTTGTACACCTCACTATTCTACTATACTGAACTACTCTATAGTATGTCAATGGTGGTTGATTTGAAGTGCGCAACGGTCGGCGCGGGCGCAGATGGCGCGCGGTGAACCGTGCCCGCGCATATTTGGTGCTGCAGGGGTGCCAGGTGGGACATAAAATGGTTGTCTCATCGCGCATCTCAGCGTGTAATCCCAATTGCGTATAAAGTTGTCCCTTCGGAGCCCGGGGTACGTTTAGACTATGATCCAGGGCTCGAGGAATCTGGTAATTACAATGAAGCGTCTGCCGTCTGACCTTGGCAACCTTTTAAAAAAAAGCAGACCAACTGAATCATGGTTACAAGTTGCAAAAGCTATCAGAAACGTGCAGGTTTCCTCACGATGTTTTCCCCTCATCGCTGAGGATAATAGTGCGTATTTATAACGCACAAGGTAGCGATTTCTTCCGGAAAACCTTCATTATTCTACAACTTACAAGTCTTATCAAGTGATAAGACCGCCTTGTTGTACTGTCTTTGTTTGTTGTAAAACATAACTGTATTTTTTGTTTTTTTTTTCCTTGTGCAATAAAGAATATCTAACAATCTAGCTACTAAGACTATTTGTCTTAGCTAGCTATCTATGAATTGGAAAATTCCAGGGGTGTAAGCTCGGATTCCAGCCTACCCTCCGTTGGAAGGCACACGTTCTAATCCACTGAGCTACAATAGCTCTGCGCATATGGCGCTCGTCGAACCGTTTCCGCGCACATTTATTTGGTGCGCAGGAGTGACAGGTGGTGGGTCCAAAAACCGTTGTGTTATGGACTATAAACAAAGGGCGCATCGGCGAAGTGTATCGCTTTCTAGACTTGATAGATTGCGTCGAAATATTTTTATTCAGATCATTGAACCTGCAAATTGAATGAATGTCCTTTTTAGGGTTCCATAGTCAAATGGAAAAAAAACGGAAAACTTCGTCCGTCTGTCCGTCTGTCTTTCCGTCTGTCCGTCCGTCCGTATGTCACAGCCACTTTTTTCCGAATCTAAAAATAGATGTATTTTGTTAACCGCATTACGATTTTTACACAAAAATGGGAAAATAAAAAAAATTAGGACACCCCATACTTTGAACTGATACTTTGAATTTTTTTAATCAAACCCATACGTGTAGGGTATCTATGGATAGGTTTTTAAGCCCCTCTTTCCCTCGGATTGGGCGTTCGGTTGCCTCTCTCACGCAGCAAAACACAGCACACTGTCGGTTATCTGTGAGGCCGTGATATAACTCCGGTCGAGCCGGCCCATTCATACCGAAGCGTGGCTCTTCCACGGTAAAAAAACGAAGCTTACCAAATCTTTACAGTAGCATAAGCTAACTCACACAAAACGATACGGTTTGTTTGAATACCTACGTGACAGCCCTACTTACGTCGAAATGCGTTGACAGCCACCATCCGAATAAAATTGAATCTGTGTAACCCAGATACTGTGACCAGCTTAAATCGTATAACACAGAACGCAGATCATTCAATCCAAAACAAAAAAAAATTGGACTTCTGGTGTCTAATAAACCAATGGTATAGCTAGCAGGGGTGACATTCATGGTGAATCCTCATTATCTACACCCCCTCCTCCTAAAATGGGCTTTTTTGATTCATCATCCTAGCGTTTTGTCCCGGTTGTGGTCCAAGTAGCAGCTTCGAAGACAGTTCCATGAGTAATGCACAGGCATTCTTATCTTATCTAATCTGTTAGGGGGCCATTTTCATGGGGCACGTCGATCCTAAGGGATATTTTGTATCTCCCCTATCCTTTGCACTCCTACTTATGAAAGATTCGTTTCATCAGCGTCACGATGTCTTTCGGAATGAAGTATCTGTAGTCTTCTGGTTTTGAATAAGCGTTACCTAGAAGACACATTCTGCCTCTGGCTAGTGAGTCGCATTCAATTCAAAGATGTTCTATGGTTTCCGTCTCCTCCTTGCATGCTCTGCAGGCATTACTCACCGAACTTTCTTCCATGTCCCTCAGTTTCGCGGCAATATTTCTTGACGGCTACGACTTAGGGACATTCAAGAAAAGAAAGAAGGCCGGAAACGCATCAGGGACCTCTCTGGTCTTGCAGATGTCCCCATGAACATCTGCAAGACCAGAGAGGTGTTGATTGCTTTCCATCAGATGCTCTACAAACCCGCCTGGTCGCCTGAACTATATAATTCCACTGGTGGATCATATTAGAAGATGCAAGTATCACAGGATCCACCGAGACAATTGGTGGATCCCAAGTGAACTTCGGCGTGCTATTCAATCCACTGGTGGATCATAATAGTGAATCCTAATGGATAAAGGGCGTTTGTCGCATCTAACATGAAAGATGTATCTAAGTATCAAAATATGGATTCCAGATTTGATGGCTTATGTAACGCTCAAATTAAATTAGAGCCTGGTCAGCTGTCTGCGCAGGCGCAGGTTAAGTAAGCGTTCCCGGCGATCGGAAGACGTTGCCAAACGGTTACGTGGTCATTACTGCTTTGTTCGTTGTGCAAATGAACGGTTGCGGCATTGGGTGACTGCTCTGCTTTGTAAACTGTCTCTCTCGAACACTTAAATGGTTTTTATCTTTGAGAGCTTGTCAAACGGTTTTCAATTTATCATAAAGTTGATTAAGGCCCAATTCGACCAATCCCTAACCGAAAATAAACTACTGTATAACAATTTTTTATGATATAGGTGGCAGACGAGCCGACAGGTCACCTGATGGTAAGCGATTACCGCCGCCCAAGGACACCCGCAACACCAGTGGTGTCACATGTGCGCTGCTTATCTTTTAACCACCCTTCCCCTGGATTGGGCTTCACGTCAGTTTTCTGTGAGGACGTGGTATTACTCCGGTCGAGCCGGGCCATTTATGCCGAAGCGTGGTTCTCCGGATATTCTCTGTTTCATTAGCTTGGCGTGAGGAAACCTACACGTCTTAGACTGTTTCTCAAAATTGTGGATGCCTACAATATTTGAGATAATAATCTCAATAAATCTCATATAAGTGAAATGTAATGGGTAAGAGCGAGATAGCTCCAACTCAAGTATTTTATTACTTACTGGAGCATCTCAAAACATATATAAGACGAATATGAGAACTAAAATTGTTTTGTATTTGTATTTGTTTGTAATAATCTTGAACATGAAATCGTGATCCAGTTGGTCTAGTTTCCCTGTCTAAGAGTTGTGAAGGTCAGGTCAGCATCATTGTAATTACTAGGAGCCCAATTCTCGTGCTCGTGATATTTTAAAAACATGGCGGATGTCACGTGAAATCGATACAAAAAAAAACTATGTTTTAGTGATATATTTCGCATGAAAAGAAATGTCACAAGCCCGAGAATTGGGCTCCAGACTTTTCGAATCCTCAATCATGGTTCAAGCGTACCCCGGGTTCCGCGAAGCGATATCTTTGAACGCGACTGGGAACGACACGCTGAGATGAGGGCGGTCTTCTTTTGTTTCAATATTTTTTTATGTCATAGGTGGCAGACAAGCAAACGGATCACTTGATGGTAAGCGCTTGCCGAATGGACACTCGCGACACCAGTGGAGTCACAAGTCCGTTTCCTTGGAGCAGTCAGTTTTTTTGGTGGTTTTTAAGGCGATGGTAAAAGTTCGAACTAATGCAGTTCTTCGAAAGCTTATTGATAATGCAGACTCTACTGAATCATTTGTGCATTTGTCATTTTTCGGCCAAATCCACCTTATTGCATTTAAACCTTTTTTTGTTGTAAAATATAGAAATATAACCCAGCGGGTATCAAATAGAAAGCAGTGGGTTACTATTTATTTGTGACGACGATGTGGAGATGGAATCCTCGTTTTCGATAATGAACTTAAACATCATAGCAAAAGTTCTATTTTCGTTTTGGACAATTTCAAGGGTTAGCCGAGCGTAACTGAACTGCTAAAATTCATTGAGTTAGGCACGTTTTTTTGTTCGTCCCAGAGAATGCGATACATTACGGTAACATTGTTTTTTATTTTATCATTTAATAGGGTTTTTTTATGCGACAAACGAGCAAACGAGTCACCTGATGGAAACCAATTATCACCGCCCATTAATATCAGCGAAATCAGAGAGATCGCTAAAGCGTTGCTGGCCTTTTGAAAAAGGACGCTCTTCTCTTGAAGATCCCTAAGTTGTAGCCGTCGGGAAATACTCCCGTAAGCAAACCGTCCCACAGAACTGGGGTACTTGGTAGAAAGTTCCGCGAAAATCGCACAGTATGAGACCGCCATCCATCGAGATGATGGGGTTGGAATGACAATCGTTTGCGTGTGGTTCGATGTAAGAATTTAGCTGCAGGGAGTAAATCAAACAGTTCTCAGAGCACTCCCCATGATAGATGCGGTATAGAAAAAAAATTATAAGAAATATAAGTATAATGTTGTAGTCAAATTGTTGACTTTAAGAGCCCTTTAACGGAGCAGTGGCGTCGCCGCCGGTTTTTTATTGATTGCCATGTAAAACAATACTTCCTTACTTACTCCGATGGCTTAGCGACCCAAATAGAGTCTTGGCCGAAATAAGTGATCGCCCCTTCGGTCGATCCTGCGCTCCTTCTTGCCAGTTATTGACCAGTTAATGTAAGACAATAAATGGAAAAAAATGTTAAAACATTTAAAATAAAAAAGGATTTGTGATTTTTCAAGCTAAGTCAGCATTGTTTACTACTTAGTTAGTGGTAACTTTTTTTAAAAATTATTAAACATGAAAGGCGTGTGCAAAACACCCGGACGAAAATGGACGACCAGTTTGAAACAGTGGTTTTGAACGCTGCCTTTGGTCCAAGGGTTGCTGGTACAGTACAAACATTTGTGTCCATGAACATGTCGGTTTGTATTGGTCTGTGTGTTTTCTATGTATTATAAGTATGTATGTACAAAAGAAGTAATATGTATTTACAAATGAAAAGTATTACATGTATATATTTGTAATCCCACTGTCGATTCTGATATCCGTAACACAGGTGCTTGAGCTGCCACTGTTACGGATATCACTGGATAAGTTTAAGTCTCATATTAAAACCTGCCTAATGAAGAAAGGTTACTATAGTGTACAAGACTATTTAAATGATAAGTATTCTTGGTCATGTTAATTGATTAATCTTTTGAGTTGTCATTCATAGTAGTCTATTAACTTTCATAATTGCATTTTTTTTTCTCTTCTCAATTGAAACTCTGTAACATCATCAATATTTGAAAAGAGTAACTACTGAGTTTCTTGCTGGTGTCTTCTCAGTAGAAATCGAGTTTCCGAACCAGCGGTAGATAATATGTACTAATTTGACATTCATAAGTGTTCTGTGTGGACCTAAATTGAATAAAGAATTTTTTATCTTTACCAATCTCGGAGTCAGATCAATTAATATGATGTTGTGAAACATATATTTATATATTATAAATGGTTTAACAGAGAAAGTAAATCGTGACAATACCTAATCTTGGAAAATTAGTTTGGACTAATAATTTTTTGCGTTTTTAAAATAGGTCCTAAAGTAATAAAATCAATGTCAGATTACAAAACATCCTTAATTTGTTTGTTTTAAGTCAAATGTATTATCTAATTGGATTTAGTAATACAATAATTATGTTACTAGAGCGCCAACTAAGTAGTTTCAAACTTAACGACCGGTAAATGTAAAAAGCACTGTTGGTTTAAGTAGATGATATTAATAAGCATGAAAATAATGCCACCGTTTTGGGCTCTAAAAATAAAAGATTGATTAAGTATCAATGCTTTATTGTTTGGTACATAGAAAAGGTAGTATATTATTATTGTTTTTGATCTGAAAGTATGTAAGCTCATAATAATTATTACTTTCCTATAATAATAATAATAATAATTCTCACAACATCTCATAGGTTGACCTGATTCCGTACTAAGTAGCTTAAGCACTTGTGTTACAGATATCAGACAACAGAGGAACACAAATATATAATAATAAGGATAATGTAAAGTTCAAACTGAAAGTTGAAATATAAATATTATCTTTGAAAGCAGACAAAACCAGTTAGTTTAAAAAATACCAATATGTGGTTTCAATAAACTTACCATATGATACCGATTATGGATAAAGTTTTAGGGCTTTATTCATAAACGTTTTATAATCCTTTGGTAGTTAAAGTGGTGTTATAGAGCCGTTTTGATGTTTGAAACAAAAAAAAACATACAAAATCTTTAAAAAAAGAATGAAAACTGCTTTTCTAACACCACTTTGTTTATCAAAGGTTTAAGAACAATAACAACAACATTTAGGAATACGGACCTTAAAATGTAATATTACAACAAAATTTACAAACCAATATTAATAACAGGTAGTCCTGCAAAAGACTTCTCCAACGCTTATTTTAATACCTATAACAAAATAGGTATAAACCAAACACACCAACTCACAGCACTATTATTATATTCGACACTTTTCACTGGCCACTTTAAAAAATGATTTAAAAACAATTCGTTTTTCCTCTAATCTTCACGGCCTCGCACCGCGGCTGTTTCGGAAATCGCGCACAATTCAACTGGCCAGTATCCAGTATTGTCGGCGGCCCGGCGATATGCCTCGTGGCTTCCTCATTTTTCATTCTAAACCTACCCTTGACTTTTGTGTTCCGTTGCAATTAAAATAGCGCCAAAAAGTGTTTCCTTCCAGTGTAAGGTAAAAACGCACACACAAAATGGTTGCTAGAAAAACGGATAGGGATAGGTACCTAAGTATTTCGGAATTTATGTCTTAGAAATGATTCTTTGTACGTATATAGGTACTAGTTAATGGAACGCTGTCTCCCTTTCCCGTTTTGGAAACTAATACAGTTGTTATTGTTTGCTAACATTTTCGTTCCAATATTTTTTTTTTTTTGTGTGATGATAGGTGGCAAATGAGCAGACAGAGCGCCTGATGGTAAGCGATTGCCGCCACCCAAAGACAGGCGATTTTTTTACCGACTCTAAAAAAAAGGAGGTTCTATGTTCGACAGTATCTTTTTCATATATTTTGTTAGACACCAAAAGGAAAACAACCTGCTTTAGTCATAGTAAAAAAATACTAAGTAGTCCAGAAGAGGAACTGAATAGTACTCTGAAATTCTGTGATATAAAACTGTCTACATTGCAGCAGGCGAAGACGGCACTGTTTGAACGGTTACTCACTCTAGACTCTAACGCAACAGAATAGATCATAACATCTTAAATTCACATTACAGACATTAATACATTTTTGTAATTTACTTTCACCCTTAAGCTTTATTTAATTTCTTAACTGATACTGTGACTTTGTTAATTAATAAGTTACTGGTTATCCAAGATACAGGCTGTGCCTAGTTTGGGATCCCCTGCTCATATCAACAAACTTAAAGTATCAACCTATAACTGTCCCACTGCAAGGCAAATTCCTCCATAATATAAATCAAGTTATCGCTACTATGATGGGTTTAGGCTTAATCACCACGCTTGCCAAATTCGGATTGGTGATCTCAAACCCGAGCCATGATAGAAAAATTCGAAACACACTTTGTTGCTCAACCCGGGAATCGAACCAGGACCCCGAGATCATGGCCCGGTACTTAAACCACTAGACCAACAGGACGTCAACAAACGTATTAGACAATTAATTACATAGATTATTTACTTCGTAATAAATGTACCTAAATCTTTGTTAGTCTATGTAACTCTGTAAGCAAAAAAGCATTTTTTATTTTTATTTTATTTAAATAAATATAAATAATAAATGGTCGTGTGGTCCCCGGCAGAGTAGAATAGACTACTCTCTTACCGAGGTGTCGTAAAAGGCGACTAAGGTAAAGTTGCTGGCATGATCATCAGCACCCAGAGAAGGAAAACTCTGCATTTATACCAAAACCCTCGCCAACCCGTCTGCCAAGCGTGGTGAGTATGGCAATTACCCCATGTGATTGAGGGAGGCCCGTTCCCCAGTGGACTTAAATGGGCTGATGATGATGATAAATAATAAATAAATAAAATAATCGACTTTTTGGCACAGAATTAGATAGTTTTGTAGGTTTTAAAAGAAATCCAATCTGTTATTTTAAATTGATTGTTGGTTCCCGTATTTCAAATTTGTGATGATCAATGAAAAGTCAAATAACAGCATCTGCAATCAAAGTACCGAACTAAATTCGGACGTGACAGGGTAACTAAATCTGACCAAAAACGTGATGGATTCATTTTCTACGTGACCCGAAAGTCTGAAGATTGAGCAAAATGGTCGTTGTTGTCATAACGACGAGTTTGCGGTTTTGAAATCAATTAGATAGGTACTTAACCTTTACTTTTTGCATAAAAGGATTTAAGAAATTGGCTTTGGTCTTTGTTGCACTATGAATTTGCCTATGATTAAGTGAATGAAGTAAGTTGCGCGAAGAGAAAAATATTTTTACACAATGGCGTAACTGTTTGTAAAATAATAAACCAATTTTATTTAGGCACAATAAGTGATCCCTTTTGGTTAACCAGGGATCATAGGCCCGAGGTGGAATGGTCAGATTAATCTTGTGCATACATATTTTGGGTGCTGGTGGGGTTTGAGTTATGTGGGGCACTCCATACAGGGAAGGTTTCTTCAAAAAAGTTAGAGACATAGAAATAAGCGACGTTGCGAAACGGGTCAATACCCGTATAACTAATACAGTTGTTATTGTTAACATGACCAGCCCACTCCCACTGCAATCAGTGGGAGTGGGCTGGTCATGTTACCTGCAAAAACGTGTTATGGTAGATACAAGGCAGTTGTGGAATCTCTACCACCACACCTTGGAGTGAGAATCAAAATGAGGGCACCATTTGCGTTGGTGTGACGATTTCAAAAGGCTAACAGTAACCAAATGGATGGAATCTGCATTAGATCGACATAAATGGCATATAATATCCTCCAGCCGATTACGGCGGCCAATCTCAGCGATCAGCCACGTACGCAGGATATATTATAGTACTTGAGCAGTATAATATATCCTGCGTACGTGGCTGATCGCTGAGATTATCCGCATTGGTACGCAAACACAAGTGCACTCTCTATTCCCTTACCCTCATATTCCGATGGGACACTTATATATAAACTATAAGGAGCCTACATCGTTAAGATTGAAAATGGCTAAGGATAATTAATCAAGACGGGAATTAACACGATATTTATTATGTGATACAACATTGTGTACTTACATATTTTACTCGACGTTTCGGCTACGTTACAGCAGCCGTGGTCAAGTCCGCTACTGAACTGTTACACATAATAAATATCGTGTTAATCCCCGTGTTGATTAATTACAGTTATAATACAACGCGAAAATTTAAAAAACTAAGGGTAATGATATTTTTTTGCGATTAATTTCGTTGAAATCTTTTGTACGGTAGCATTGAAACAGGTATATTTGTTATAAAAAATCAATAAAACCTGAGTCCGTTCACCGTGCACATGCCTCCTTTATGCTGCATCACAGATCCATCATCGTCATCAGGCCCTCAGCATGCTGCAGTCCAGTGCTAGATATAAGCGTCTTCAAATGTTCACCAATCCGTACGGTTTGACCGCGGGAGAGCCACTCTTTGGCATAAATGGGCCGGCTTTACCGGTGTGATACCACGGCCTCACAGGAATCCAGCGGATCCTAATAATAGGAATCTTTGGATTGTATCGTTTTTAACACTGGTATTGTGTGTCGAGTGAGTATTCCGTGACAACTTGCTTGGACCTAATAGAGTCTTAAAATCTGCGATTGTGTTTAGAGTGGTATCGACAGAATCTGTATATCGATAAAACGCAAAACACTGTCATTCTATTGAGTGAATGTGACTTTGTCTGACTTCAACTGTTGACTACTCACTTATTGAGATAAGTTACTTGACATCGGCAAAATATCTTCGGGTAGAGCCATATTATGAAAAAAAACCATTGTTCGAATTCGCAGTTGTCCAGTTCAAAGCGATTCGAATACTCGAAAGTTCTCTCTACTAGTCATTGGACCAATAATTTGTCCACTGCATAGTGATGGATCTGTCACAATAGTGCGACACGGTCCACGTGCGGCCACTAATGCTCGGCCTTTGTCAGAACGCGTCACATCCGGATGTGACGAAACGAGAATAAACATGAGTAGGTTGGCTGATGGTATCTACGAGTTTTGGGCAGTAATCGATGTTTTGGGTTGACATTAATTACTTGTATGTAAGTGAAATGGAGGTTGCGAAACAAACCTTCTTATTGGAAAGTAGGGAGAAGTAGGGATTAACATTGTAGAAATATGTTCTAGATTGGGGGCGTAAGCACACACATTCTACATAGACCAATTATTAGACTACAATAAATTATAAATACATAAATAAAATAGAAATAGTAATCTGCTAATTTATCCTATACATATATAAATGGTTCCCCTCTCGTTGTGCCCATCAGGGTCCATGATTTTGATCCTAGCACAACATCATCATCATCATCATTTCAGCCAATAGACGTCCACTGCTGGACAAAGGCCTCCCCCCATGTTCTCAGATCGGTCCTGCGCCGCACGCATCCAATGAATTCCTTCGATCTTCACCAAATCGTCGGTCCACCTTGTGGGGGGCCTGCCACGGCTGCGACTTCCTGTACGTGGCCTCCACTCGAGGACCTTTCCGTGCCAATGGCCATCTGTTCTCCTCGCTATGTGCCCTGTCCATTGCCACTTGAGGCATGCAATCCTTTGGGCTATGTCTGTGCTCTTAGTTCTCCTGCGGATCTCATCATTTCTGATACGCAAGGAAACTCCGAACATAGCCCTCTCCGTTGCTCTCTGGGTGACTTTAAGCCTCCTTAATCGGCACATTGTAAGCGGCCATGTCTCGGCCATGTCTATAAATAACCAATGTAACTAAAAATTATGGAAAGCAATAAAATATTGATTATTGAGGTAAAACTGCCACGCGTAAGTTAGAACTTACGATTTGAACAAACTTATCGTGTGGGCTGCTAAGCCTGGAAGATAGATAGATAGATAGATAAATCATTTATTTGCATCATGAAACACACATATTAACAGATAACAAAATTAAAAAAAGAAAATGCGAAAATGCGATGGTTTGACTCTCATTAATTCTAATTCCCACGACCTCTGCGAGTTTTAAACACGGTACTCTTAGCTATTATCTGGTACGCCAAAGCACCAGCACACAGCGGCAGACAGCGGTAGCAGTCAACAACACTTACGAGTATAGATACAACTTCATATCATCTACGTGGAAGCCACATGTGGAATTAATTCCGACATGAATATTAAATCCTTCTTGCTGAGAGGCTGGAGACGGGTTGCCCTTTGACGAGGTATTGGACAGGAGTCCATCTGATTCCACCCTATACCACTTCTTAAAAATAGAAGTATAATTTGACTTTATTTAATTTAATTTAATTATAATTTATTTTTATTAATTTCATGTGAGGTATTGTATTGATATGTAACGTATTTTATTAGAATGTGGATGTTATTAATGTATGGAACTATGATTTCTGAAATAAATGATTATTGTCATTATGTATGTTTTATGGTACTATAATCTCGGGCAATTATGTAAACGTAATGTAGGGCGCCCTCTGGCTAGGTGGGGGGACAATCTGCGCAGGATGGCTGGCAAGAGCTGGATGCGAGAAGCCATGGATAGATCACAGTGGCGAACAATTGGAGAGGCCTACGTCCAGCAGTGGACTGCGACAGGCTGATGATGATGATGATGATGTCCCGGACTTTTGGAAGACTTGCGTGTAGCCGAAGCCAACACGTTGAGGCCTGTTCTTTTTTTTATATAGAAAGTCCAATCAGGATGACCTCACTCCGCCTGATGGTAAGCGGCCGTGAAATCCAAATATGAGGTTGACAGACATAAAAAATCTAACAAAGTACCCATTTAGTCTGCAATCCTCACCCTGATGGTCTGCTGAGATGCCGCTTCACTCCCGGCCTAAAAGACCCCGGATTGTATGAAGGGGGAAACACATGAGCTGGGAGGGCATTCCATGTCTTGATGGCTCGGGGCAGGAACAAGGAGCCTAACCTCTTGGTGCGCGCCGCCATTGTCTTGATGGTATGCGGATGGCAGCGCTGTCCAACACGGGTTAGTTACACGTGAAAGGGGAGAATGGGATAAGTTGAAATAACTCATCAGAGCATTCCCCATTATAGAGGCGGTAGAGAACACTTAGACCGGCAATGTCTCTACGTAGCTGAAGAAGTTCTAGGGATTTAATCACCTCATAACCTCTAAAAATACGGATAGCGTTCTAATTGTGATGTGACACCAGCCTGTTATTATTAAATTATTTTTTAATAGTCTATTTTGGATTATTTGGTTGAGGTAGAGATAGGAAACAATGTCGTTGAGCTTACTGAAGTTGGAGCCAACGCGGAGCTCTACCATCCAAGCGCTTACACTGCCATCTATTTGATTGTAGAGACAATACGTACTGAGTGCCGCTCAACAAGGTGATACTGTGTAACGCAGCCGAGTAGCTGTAGCGTGGCTTAGTTCGCTGGATGGTCGGTAGATGACGTTTTAGCTAGTAATTAAAAGTTTAAGCTACCTATATGTTTCACGTTTCAATACAGGTTGGTATCAAGTCTCTCCGCTTTATCATTTGATGTGGTATGTGCTCTGGGTTCCCCAAATTTTTGTTAAACCCCTGTAAGTTAAAACATAACCTTGAACAATTTAGGTTCCTAAGCAATACTCATTTATTTTTAATGTAGTTGCTTCAGGCTACTACACAACGATGATATATTGACTTTGACGAATAGGAGACATTAAAAAAAAGGAACAACAGATACTTTAAGGTAAGTACTAATTAACAATGTTTTGAGACGAACTTATGTAATAATTACTTCCTACAAGTAACAATATTCTCCAATATTAATCATTCCCCTAAACTATTTGTAGCTGACTTAAAAAAAACATTCTCCACAGTCAATATAAATCAAAAAAATTCTTACCAATAACCATAGACGCGTAAACTCTACTTTCGCTTTTCATCAATTTAGTTACAGTTATTTTATTAAATAGGTACATAGTTCTAAGAAATAAGTTATTATTTTTAATCTGAGACGAATGCCAAACAATAATATATTACCGTGACAGTATCTCTAAAGTACAGTGCGAATTCGGTTTGCCATGCTATTGATGAACTCTCCTTTTACTTAGTATCAGCTTAGCAATGGTATAGAATGATCCTGGTACCGAGTGACCGAGTGAGTAACCATGGGGAAGCCACGCTTCAGCATGAAGGGACTGGCTCAACCGGAGTGATACCACGGCCTCACAGAAAACCTGAGTGAAGCACGCCTGTGCTGTGTTTGGAGGGAAAAGGTTGGTTTAAAGGTCGACAACGCCCTTGTGACTCCACTAGTGTAGCGGGTGTCCATGGGTGGCGGCAATCGCTTTCCATCAGATGATCCGTCTGCCACTAATCTAGTTCACTTATAGGATTGAGCATAAAAATGTTTAATAAGTTACCTCAGATTATTATTGACTAGCCCACACATAAGTTTAAAATTGTATTTAAAAAAATTGTTTAATGAAGAAAGGCTATTATAAAATAGACGATTTCTTGAATGACAATAATTTAGGGACATATGTAATACAAAAATTGTATTATATTTTAAAGTTAATGGTGACATTTTGTAAAACATTTTTTTTAAAAAGAGTAACTGCTGAGTTTCTTGCTGGTGTCTTATTGGCAGAAAACTACATTCCGAACCAGTGGTAAACATGTTGACATTCATAAGTGTTCTGTATGGACCTAAATTGAATAAACAATTTTCATTTCATTTCATTTCAATCACAAGAGTCATCATCATCATCATTTCAGCCAATAGACGTCCACTGCTGGACATAGGCCTCCTCCAATGTTCTCCACACAGATCGGTCCTGTGCCACCCGCATCCAATGGATTCCCGCGATTTTCACCAGATCGTCGGTCCACCTTGTGGGGGGCCTGCCACGGCTGCGACTTCCTGTACGTGGCCTCCACTCGAGGACCTTTCCGCCCCAACGGCCGTCTGTTCTCCTCGCTATGTGCCCTGCGCATTGCCACTTGAGGCATGCAATCCTTTGGGCTATGTCTGTAACCTTAGTTCTCCTGCGTGCTGCGTTCATCACAAGAGTGCTACAATTTAAAAAAATAACTTACTTGGGCCAGGCGAGTCCATTGGCGACGAGATAGCACACTCCTGACACGATGCCAGCCAGCAGCCCCAGGCTCACCCCCGCCGACAGAGACAGCGTGTCCGGCATTGCGGCTCTCTCTCTCACACACTTGTTTGCACTGTCATACACTTTATTGGTGGTTTTCTCTGTTTTGTAGTAACGAAGATTTTGACACTTTATTTGGGAAAATTATTAGTATGTTTTTATGAGTGTCCCATGTGCAAATTAAATACAGAAGTTAATTGGGAAAATGGTGTAAATGTTTCTTTCTCTCTATCCCGACGCTCTCAAAATCGTGAAAAAAGCTGTTTGTCTAATAATGCATAAAGGTACATAAAGTCTTTTTAGGGTTCCATAGCCAAATGGCAAAAAACGGAACCCTTAAAGATTCGTCATGTCTATCCGTCTGTCCGTCATTTTTTTTAATACGTTATAAACCGTAAACCGCAATTTACCTTCCATATATCTTACTTGCTGCTACCGTACCCTTCATGGCGAGTCCGACTCGCACTAAGCCGTTTTTTTTAAATAGGTGGCAGACAAGTAAATGGAATACCTAATGCTTTATTTAAACAAGTCATCATCATCCAAAGCTGTCGCTTCCGAGTATGAGCACATACATAAACAAATGTATATTAAAACAGTATTAAATTTTACATATAATATTTATGTACCTAATGTACACGGGACAAAATGCGGTTATTTTTATAATGTAAGTATACATATTCGTTTGATCTTATACATATATAAAATCGTATGTATGTATTAAATATTCCTACACTACAATCGGTATTTTTTTACAGGGCGTTGAAAATAATTTCAAAAGAATTTTCTAAGACCGTAGGACAAATGTTGTTGAGAACGTTTTCTAGAGGTGATGGTCAGATGTAACCTTTACCAATACACTCTGTATATTTGAAGTACATAATCATAACACTCATAAAATATAAAGGCACAAGTACTGCATTATTACCATCAGGGGCATCTTTACCTATAGTGCAGGGGTGCGGTGCACCCGGGCGCCGGAAGTTAAAGGGCGCCGAGAGCCGCTCGCTGCACATAGAGCCTCCACTGTAACGCTCCGCAAGGAGCGGGCGCGAGTACTGATCGTTCTCCTCATCTTAGCGTGGGATTCCCAGTTGCATCCAATGTTGTCGCTTCGAAGCCCGGGGTACGCTTGGACCATGTTATAGGATTCGGGATGTCATGACTTACGGTGCCTTCCGGTCATGACTTACGGTGCCGAGACGTGGACACTCACGGCTGAACTAGTCCACCGGTTCAAAGTCGCTCAAAGAGCTATGGAAAGGGTTATGCTCGGAGTATCTCTGAAGGACCGCATCAGAAAAAATGTAATCCGACAGAGAACCAGAGTCACCGACATAGCCCACCGAATTAGCAAACTGAAGTGGCAGTGGGCTGGTCATATTAGCCGCAGAACTGACAGCCGTTGGAGCCGTAAAGTCCTTGAGTGGAGACCGCGACTCGGTAAGCATAGTGTAGGACGCCCTGCGACAAGATGGGATGATAACATTCGAAGGCTGGCTGGTGTGGGCTGGATGAGAGTGGCCAAAAATCGGGAGCAGTGGCGTGCATTAGGGGAGACCTATGTCCATCAGTGGACGAGTGTGGGTTGCTGATGATGACTGCCCATAGGTAGTCGAACCTGTTGTAAGTATTCAATTTTGTTCCCGCATTTTGAAATAAGAGGGCGCCAGGTTATTGAATTACCATACGATTAAATGACGCTAAACAAATCCTGTTCAAAGCCTACATAATTTCAACGGGCTTCTAATCACGCTATAAGCTATAAGAATTTTCCAGAGTTTATCTCGTTTTACGACAACGATAACCAAAGAATGCCAGATTACTGTAAGTTAAATCCAAGCGTCGCTTCACACATTTCTGAGGCATAGAGCTAGTACACACTACGGTGGATCAACTTATTGAGAATTTTACTGGTATCATCCCCATTTATTCTCTATAGCGTACCTCTTAAACCACGATCAAGGATTTGTTAACAATAAAATTGACAACATCACATCGAAAAAATGATATAAAAATTAGAACTCCATTCAAGTTTTTAGGCATTCTGAACATGATTTATACTTCTCTTGGTATTTATTACTCTCAAAATTACGACATATCAAAAAACGAATATTATCGGATTAATAGCCTATATTCCTTTTACCACTACTTTTTTATTTTTGCCAGAAAAATAATAACAGATGGCAGATGACATTTCGACGCCACGAAAGAAGCCTCATGAAAACCGCGCTTACGTCGCCGGTAAGTATGCAAATATGAACCTTATCAAGATGGTGTAAGACCCGAGGTGTTGATATTTTATTGCAGGCGACTGTACAGCCGAAGGAAATCATTTGAGTACAGTAGAGAAGACAAAAACAAAGTTTGTGTTGTCTAAATGTGTATGTCAGTGTACGTTTTGTTTGTTCTAGGTGGTGTTTAATAATAACCCAAACTCAATTAATTGAAGAGAACCAGCTTATTTACTCAACCAATTTACTAAGGAACGTGTTTAATCACTTGACATTGGCAGAGTTGTCTCGTAAGAGGAACAGCAAGCCTTAAAAAAAGAGAAGACAAATATTTTGTTCCCCTACAGTGTGAATCAGCACTAAGATCACTCTTAGTTCGCAATTACTTAGTACAAAAGGCTAACGGTCCTGGGAGACTCCCACCCTGGACGCGTGGCCCGGTCTACATAGCGCCGGAAAATGCTGGGAATGTGATAATCTAATGATAATGGCGCTAGTTCTCAGACGTGTTGTTTTGTGTCTTATTTTATAATTGCAAGTCTATTGTTGCATGAATCTAAGTTTAACACGTTAGCTGCGGCACCAATTTTTGCATACTTTCCGTTCCTGCGGCACGAGGTTTAATCGGCCCGTACCGTGACCAGACGTTAGGGCGACACGCGGTCTATTAGACCCCACCTCCTTTTACAGACTAAAATCCATTTTCTGGCGCGAAATCAAAGATAAATGAGAATTTTGGTCCTTATTGATATAGACAGTGAATTGATGAACCCTAATCCACCGTCGCCCCGGGATCGGATGGCTAGTTTAGGAATTATTAGGAAAACAAAATATGGGATCTAATACACCTCGTAACGCACTGACATAGGGCAAATTTTCGCTGCGATTAGTGATGGGAAAAATAATATCGACGTTTTTAAACTGTCTTAACTACGCAACGACTTGACCGATTTTGATCAATTATATCTCATTAGATCGTTTTAAGGGCAAAACCTGGCAAAACAACACAAAGCTATCAAATATTTAAATAATCTAAATTGTGCTTGAAGGCGCCATAAAGAAAAAAAACCGGCCAAGTGCGAGTCGGACTCGCGCACGAAGCGTTTCATTCTATACCATTAAGAGGCACCTATTACAGACTTATTATTGGAAAATAATGGATTACGGTTTATGCATAAGGTTTATCTTTCTATTTGTATATGAAAATCTTAATGCGGTTCACAGAATAGAAAAAAAAGGCAACCAGAAGTAGAAAAGAAACTGTCCTATTTATTCTGCCTCGGGCTTTAAAAATACACTTATTAGAACTTGAATTAACATTAAAAAATCAGTATCAATATACTTTTTTTTATATATGTACTTATTTATGAGTGCTTTTCATTGAAACAGGGTAGACAATAAGATTTTTTGCACTGAGTGCACTGAGTCAAAATCTTTTTAGATTTTTTATCAGCTTCACGAGATGGTAAAAATGTGCGTAGTTTTTGGTAACAACCAACACATCTTCTCCTTTTTTCACCCTTTTCGAGTATACTTAAGTAATCATATCTTACACTTACTTTAGGTACATACATAGCTACCAAGATAAGAAAAAACTAGGTACTTACTGAAGATTTTTTCATTAAAAACTTACATGTTTTGGCTCTGTTTCTGGGTTTTTTTTAATTAACTTCTTCCGACATCGTTTAGACATGTTCGGCGCTGTAAAAGGACGTGCTCTCCAATCGACGTGATGCACAACATTAGTCGCGGGAAGCTCGCGTTGAGTGCGGTACGAGGTCAGGGGATATATGGGACGTTTTAGCCTCGTTCCGCACTGCTTTAAAATTATATTAATTCAGTGCGGCACGAGGCCTAAGACATCCGGTACCAAGGTAGGTAGACCACCGAGTCCGGAACCATTAGTGATCTCAAATATATATTTATCTCTTTCCTACACTGGACCAAACCAAAGTTATGCCATTCGCACGACAGAGAAATTCACTTTTTTGCTTGCCGCACCACAGGGAAGTTGCATTAGGGGTGATTTAGGCCTCGCTTCGCACTTAACGTGTTGAGCTGTGCACTTTTATTGCAATCAAGTTAATACAGAACACGTCGTCGTCGTCGTCAGCCCATTTAAGTCCCTGCTGGGGCACGCGCCTCCCTCAATCACATGAGGGGTAATTGCCATACTCACCACGCTTGGCAGACGGGTTGGCGAGGGTTTAGATATAAATGCAGAGTTTTCCTTCTTTGGGTGCTGATGATCATGCCAGCAGCTTTACCTTAGTCGCCTTTTACGACACCTCAGTAAGAGTGAGGGTGGCCTATTCTACTCTGCCGGGGAAATACAGAACACAGATGATGATAATGATGATGAGTTTGTATCTTCAAACGTCTACTTTGGTACGGTCATGTCCTGTGAAAACCTATAAGCTACGTGGGATACAAATGTATGGCCGCTAATCCATCACAGGTTCCACTGATGTCAGTGGAGGATCTTAATAAACTCCTTGAATTACACCTTATCCGCACGAAGCGATTTGCCTCCACATTTATAATGCGGACGGCTAAGGAATGGAACTCCCTGCCGAGGTCTGCTTTTCCTGACCACTATAATCTGGACATCATTAAGGCAAGAGTGAACAGGCAACTTTTAGGCAAACGCGTATCATCCTAGACCTCATCGTCGCTTTCCATCAGGTGCGATTATGGTCAAGCGTTAGCCTATTGACCAAAAAAAAACTATATTCGATTCCTGTTGGAGCTTATTAGAAGATGTAAGTATCACAGGATCCATCGAGACGATTGGTTGATCACAATGAACTTTGGCTTACCCCCACCATCGGGTCCCGGGGTAGACCCAAAAAAGTGGCTGACATCGCTGTAAAGGATGGCGTGCCATTTAACTGATCAATAGGGATGCACAAGGCCGTGCCAAGTGGAGGACTCCAAGTTTCCGGGTTCCGAAGCGACAGCTTGAGACGCAGCTGAGACAAAACGATAAGAGGATGATAATGATCGTATGAGGATGGCATGAATGGGCCGGCTCGACAGAAGTGATACTACGGCCTCACAGAAAACCGGTGCGAAGCAACATTGTACTGTGTTTCCGGGGGAAAGGGGGCTTTAAAGGTCCGCAGCGCACTTGTGACTCCAATGGTATCGCGGGTGTCCATGGGCGGCGGCAATCGCGTACCATCAGGTGATGCGTCGTGCTCGTCTGCCACCTATCACATAAAAAAAATGATGATGACGCTATATCTTCAAACGACTTACTTATCGGTCAATCAATATTGATTTGCTGTCATCGCTTCTATGTATGATGGAATTAATTAGGCTCAATCACCAGTCTCGCCTAATGCTGATTAGGGAACATCACAAACCCAAGTTATGTTCAAAATTTCAAAACACCCTTTTTGCTCGACCCGAAATCCCAACCCAGAACTCAAAGATTTCGGCTCGGCACTTACAAATAAACCAGACCAATTGGTCGTCGATATTAAATGATTTATGCAACTTGATCAAAAATATCAAACCGCTTCATATACCGAGCCAGTTCCCCAGCTTTTCTAATTACCCAGCCGACAGCAACTGAAAGTCCCGCGTCAACAAGTGAGATAATGAAACCATTTTAATAACTAGGGTAAAGCCTTTGATTGGATGCTCGCGAGCATCGGCTGGCAACTTGCCATCAGATAATGCGAGAGTGGGGCCGTTTAGCGACATGCCACTAGATAGAGAGATTAATGTTCACCGGCTTTTAAAATAGCTCTTTCAACCACTGATTTGACGATCCTACTAATAGGTTTTAAAAACACGATAGTTTGTGAGGATGTACGTAATAATAATAATAATAACTCCGCAGGGCAGAATGTGGCGAGCTGTTGGTATGTGGCGACACCACAGACCCGAGACTCCCGGGGGAAACACCACCTGTCCTCCACCTCTGGCTTGCCTTTGTTGGCCGACCAGAGTGGAGCGCAAGAGCTATATGCTCGAAAGGGTGGAAGTGCTCAACCTGCGTAATAAGGAGGAACGGTTGAATGGACTGCCGGAATGTAAAAATCGGTGCACACCTCTCTACACCCTTAGCTGACCGCGCCGATGTTGCCGCCTTGCCGCCTAATATGATGGCTGATTTTGGGGGACCCATCTACTGGGAGGCAAGTCACCATCTGTCATGATTATAAAGACGAGACATTTTGTGTGGCAGGTCCAGCAAGATCCTATCCATAGACCCGGCATAGTTCCATTCTTATCTGCAATAGTCCTTGCACCTGTCGGGTGCTGTCTTTGGCTGTATCTCCTCAATAGTGTAGACGGAGACAGTATCCGCTAGGTGCACACATCCCCATTTATATTATTGTGTCTCAAAGGGGGCCTGTATCCCCACGTACGCCTTCCAAAAGGACCGGCCTTGTGCCATGATTTCCCGCAGGAAAGATACAAAATAATAATAATAATATTTCACAACATCACATACATCGATCTGACTCCGAGATAGGTAGCTCAAGCACCTGTGTTACGGATATCAGAAGGAAGGATAAGTATAATATAAGGAAGTGTAAGGATGTTTGTTAGCTGCTTTGTTTGCAAATACTACTGATTGGAATTTGATGAAACTTTACAATAGTATAGCTTGCATATCTGAAGAATACATATGCTACTGGTCATAAAGAATATTGTATGCTGTACAAAATTTAACGATAATTCTATCACCACGCGGGTAAAACCGCGGTGCGCAGCTAGTTTCATATAAAAACCCCAAGAAAGCTATCATGTTTTGTTATAATTAAGTGAACTCTGCCATTATTATGGTAATCGCAATAGCAACAGTACCCAGACTTATGAGTATAGCTGCAGAACTTTTGTTAATTAACTACTCCAAAGCATCTTATCAAATTACAATTAATCAATATTCAGTACGCACTTACGCGTTATATTTTGAGACTCCACTCATTCAAGAAAGGTAGACTATTTGAAACATTTCATAAGTATAATTATAAGGCATGTATACATAAATTAGTTTACCAACTGGTGCAGTGACTAAGATAGATAGCTATACTTTATTGCACAAAATACACAACTTAAAAACCTAGTCATTTCAGAATCTTAAATATACAGTTTCGGCGGTCTTAACACTGGAATATAGCGCCCAAGCGTATAAGTTGCCAATTCCGATTCCCGGTCGGGTTAATTTAAGAAAAAAACCTTAATAAGTAAGGAATCATTTATAGACAACATTAAATAGACATTGCACAGTTTTAACCGCAGTGAACAGGTCAACAAGGTCCAAGCTCAGCAGGTGCTGCAGCGGTTTGGAGCCGCTGCCGCGCTGGTTTTCAATTTGAACCTTAATAGTATCGGATCTACTTATTTATATGTAGGGTCTGGGAGAAGCCCCTTAGCTTCGTCATCTCTTATATAGGTACTACTTAGTCACATTCTTAATAATTTTTAGTTTGAGAGCAAAAACAGTGATATCTAGCGAATTTATCATTTTATTATCATTATCATTACATTATTTTTAAGACGTTCATAATTCCCCATACATTTACTTTATATTCAACATAATTACTTTAAATTGCCTAGCTAAGTCAAATATAATTAACCATGACAGATTTTCCTGAGAATTGCTTATAATAACAGTGTTGAAAATAAATGCGCGTTTGTGGTTTTTTGAGCCAAGGCAAGGCTTAACTAGCCGACGAACTCAGTGACTTTGTGACTTTAAATTCATATTCTCGACAGATGCAACAAAATTTATACACCGTTACTTTTTTATCGTTTGGGTTATTCTACGGTTAGTTGTTTACTCCGACTTCTTATATTTTGAGTTTCAGTTTATTACCACTGATTAAAACTAGTTTTTTAGATTTTCGCGTTGCATTATAACTATAATATATCAATACGGGGATTAACACGATATTTATTATGTGAAACAACATTATGTACTCACATATTTGGCCGTGGTCACGAGCGGACGTGGAGTCCGCTCGTGACCACGGCTGCTGTAACGTAGCCGAAACGTCGAGCCAAATATGTGAGTACAACCTGTGCGGATAAAGAATGGGATCAGAAATGGCGGCGCATCTATTCACTTCTCGCTCGCACACTATTTGCATCTATACTCGCACTCGTGGGGTGCGCATTTCTGATCCCATTCTTTATCCGCACAGGTAGTACACAATATTGTTTCACATAATTAATATCGTGTTAATCCCCGTATTGATACATTATAGTGATTAAAACTAACTGTAGAATAAGGTTAAACTTTAAAAATAATGACACCCGCGTTCCCTTTTTTTAAGTTTAACCTTATTTTAAAGTTGGTTGTAATAAACTCAAACTCAAAATACAACGGGTCGGAGTAATCACATCACCGTAGAATAACGCGTTTACATCCTGAAAACATCTTAATAGGTATCGTGAATAAAGTCCATTTAGCATGATAGATCAATAAAATAAGCGAAAAATAAAATTATTATGAGGTGGTCGGGATGTAAACGATAAAAAAACGGTATACATAATTTATATTACGACCACTTCGGTTGATCCTGCACTACGCTTAGCCAGTTAGTTATTGGCCTTGAGCTTCCAGATCGGACCACGGGTCGACCCTGCTTTCTTCAGGAGACGATTTTTGTCGAACCTCTCGATATGGCCATTTTTTTGCGAGTAAGCCATAATAATTAGTATATTATTAAATTTGACATTATTTACTTATTTTAGTAATTCTTATGAGTTTAGCCCCTCATAATAATTTGGTTCCACTAAAATCAGCGTTAGTGGATCCTCTGCTTTAATCGCTATTACATGCTGAGAATACATCGTTACTAAGACGGCTTTGGGCTTTTTTGCTTGACGGTACCGTGTGAAGTATCCAATGAAAGAGCTTTTTATGTGTCAAAATAAATCCTTTTCTTTTATTTTTTCTGCTCTAAATCCATACAGTAAAGTAATAATATTCTGGTTCATCATTTCAGCCAATAGGCATCTACTGCTGGACATATGCCTCCCCCAATGTTCTCCACACAGATCGGTCATGTGCCGCCCGCATCCAATGGATTCCCGCAACCTTCACCAGATCGTCTGCCCACCTCGTGAGGGGCAGCGACTGTACGTGGCCTATACTCTGGTTACCTGGTTACTAACACTCTGGTTACCTAAATCTTAATGTCTCGTTTACCGTCAATTACGGCTTGTTTTAAGATATAATTGCATCATTTACGTAAAGCATTTAGTAAAACCATGACCTTGTTTCTAGGTATTATAATGTGTTGACCCGAAGCCTACAACATGTAGTTAGGTACATGTAAGTAGTTATAAAGATTACGGTCAAGTTTTGTTACAGGCTCATATATGTACCTATGTATTTACGTCCTCCGCACCTTAACGGATTGAGATTGTAATTCGCGGTTTTGGAAATAGGTAAGTGATAAGTACTAAGAGTTATTTTGGTGTTGGATTTCATACAGCGAAATTATTTTACATTAAATTATTATTTTCTTTTTTTTTATGTCATAGGTGGCAGATGAGCAGATGGATGACCTGATGGTAAGCGATTGCCGCCGCACATCGACACCCACGACACCAGTGAAGTCACAAGTGCGCTGCCAACTATTACGTACTTTAACTCACGCAGCAAAACACAGCACAGTGTTGATTCACGTCGGTTTTCTGCGAGGCCGTGGTATCACTCCGGTCGGGCCGGCCCATTTATGCTGAAGAGACAAGGCCAAAATTACTTTTTAGGATGTCCATTACAAACCCTGGGAAGATCCATAACGATTAATATCAACATTTCCATGGAAGTACATAAATACGAGTGACTCTACGTCATTGCGACCTCTGGTAATAAAGTCTAGTTTTATTATACGCCCTATTGGTCTAATGGTTTAAGTATCAGGCCGTGATCTCGGGGTCCTGGGTTCGATTTCTAGGGCGAGCAAAAAGTGTTTCGAATTTTTCGAACATAGCTCGGGTTTGTGATCCGCATTTGGCAAGCGTGGTGATGAAGTCTAATCCCATCATAGTAATAATCATGATTCCCACAACATCAGGTCAACCTATGGGTGACCTGATTCCGTACTAAGTAGCTTAAGCACTTGTGTTACAGATATCAGACAACAGACAGAGGAACACAAATATATACTTAAATACATATATTACACCCAGACACCGAACAAACACAAGTGTTCATCGCACGAATGTTTGTCCTTTGGCGTAAGAGGCAGGGTCACTACCAATTGCGCCATCCGGTCTGTCAAAGTAGCGATGACTTGATTTCTTTGATGAGAGGCCTTTGCCCTGCAGTGGGACAGTTATAGGCTGATACTTTACTTTACTATTATTATAATGTCTATCTATCTAAATATGCATTTCGACTAACAGCTAGCTGCTCTAATTCTGCAAGACAACCTTGTCCAAGCAATTGTTTGCTTTAAATGAGTTTCAATGCGCTCATTAGTATTAATATCTACATCTAATTAGCGCGCAACGAAATAAAACTGTGGAAAGTACAGTTAGTAGGCGGTTAGACTCACTTTTGCTATTTCTCACTCTATATCTTATTCTCAAGCCATCTTCATTTTGCAGAAGAGGGCCATCCGTGCCATCTACGGTCTTAGATCACGTGACCCACTCAGAGAAGTATTAAAGGAAATTAATATTTTAACCGTATCATCTCAATACATTTTTGATTGTATTATGTTTGTACGCAAGAACTTGCATCTTTACTCGCAATAATCAGATTTTCATAGCTTTAACACGCGAAATAAACATAGGCTTGCTGTCCCAAATCTAAAACTTCATAAAAAACTGGAAATTCATTTGTAGGATTGAGCATTAGAATGTTTAATAAGTTACCTCAAAATATCATTGATTTACCTGTACATAAGTTTAAGTTGTATGTAAAAAACTGCCTAATGCAGAAAGGCTACTTTAAAGTAGATGATTATTTGAATGATAAGGATTCTTGGACATGTTGATCTCTTCGCCTGTCCTCTAATGTATAATTCATTTCATAATTTTTCTTTGACAATTACCTAAACGATATTGATTATAAGCATTGTATATCATACTGTCACTGTAATCATAATTTGTATAAGAATGAATATTGTAATTACCATATTATTTGAAAAGAGTAACTACTGAGTTTCTTGCTGATTCTTCTCGGTAGAAATTGACATTCCGAATCAGCGGTAGATTACGTAATATTTGACATTCATAAATGTTCTGTATGGACTTAAATTGAATAAAGACATTTTTGATTTTGATTTGATTATAAAGTGTCAGATCTGTAGGGGTCACGTTGTGTATACACAGCAATATCGAGCGTCCGCGCCCGATCGGCAACCGCGTCGGATCGCCGGGAACTGATACGAACACGCGTAGCCTAAGGACATTATCTGTAATAACGGCGCAAGGCCAATAATTCAAGTCATTGAGATTTATATGTTGTATTGAATACTCCCGTAGCCAGGCATTGCTACAGATCAAAGATACATCTACGTGTAAAAACTCCATTCAATGGTGTCGCGG
>JADPWL010003221.1:72232-120001 GCA_019059595.1 Marasmia exigua | reverse complement strand
GGCCTTAGCCCTGCAGTGGGACAGTTCATAGGCTGATACTTTAGTAGTTATTTTTTACACCAGATGCTATAAATTGGTGTCGGTTTCCTCACGATGTTCTCCATCACCGCCGAGCTAGTGGTAAAAATACGTCGATTTGAACAAGCCAGAGGTGCATGCTTGGATTCGAACCACGAAGTCCGTATGCAAGGCATGTTCTTATCCACTGAGTTACCATTACTCTCCATCCTTAGGCCATGGAATGTCTACCCAAATTTTTATTTTTGGACTATTGGCTGGCGCTTTACCATGCCTGATGGAAAATGAGGATAAGGATGATACGCGTTAGAAGATGCTATTCAATATAAATAAAATCTTTATTTGCATAGGCTTGTATACAGCACGTTTGATCGTGGGAGAGCCACTCTTCGGCATGAAGGGGCCGGCTTGACCAGATACCACGGCTTTACATAAAACTGGCGTTAAACATCTAAGTAATTCAAAAGTATTTATGAAGACTTATACATAAAATATATAATTTTAATGTTAATACATATACAGAGGAGAGAGGGCGCTGGAGTGCCACTGTCAACATTAGCTCCGTTATTGTTTTGCTAAAATAAATACAAAATAAAAAAGTTGACGTGAAATAAGCAGTGTAAAGGTGTATAAGTGCTCAAAGGACACGCTCAAATATAAGAACAATAAAAATTCGCACAAAAACAGTGCTAAAAATAGTGTTGAATACATCCACAACAAAGTGACTTTTTCGGTTGAACGGCGAAACAAGTGCTAAAAAAAAAAAAAAAAAAAAACATTTACATATCGATGATAACATAGTGTCAGTGATTCTAATGAACAGTTACTCCCGAACAAAACACTATAAATCGAATAGTGAAATATATAACCTAAAATGATGAATCATTATTATCAGCCAAATATACGACTCACCTAACGCCATCTATCTCGGACTATCGAAACTATCATTTCACTACAACGTTTGGTGTATCGCGTTGTCGTGTTGTCGATGATTATAGAACCGTCCATAGAAAGGAATCTAGTACGCAACAATAACACTAGAGGGCGCTACTGGCATCAACTGATTAACAAACTGTCGGAAACAACTAGTACGCTGCGCAGCCACAAGAGGGCACTAATGACACTTATCAATCGGAACCATAGAAACAAAACTACGTAATCACAACAAAAATAAAAATTATACTAAACAATCATGGAAGAAATTTTAAATGCACTTAAAGAAATAAGGAAAGAGCTAGACGAACAAAGAATGGAAATCCGGGATACCGGAAAAAGCGTCACAGAACAAGTTACGAACAATATCAACAGCTTGCTTGAAGAAAAGTTTACAGTGCTAGAACACAAGCACGAAAAATTGAAAGAAATAGTAGAAAACCAAGAAAAAAGGCTATACTTCCTAGAAAAACAAGAAAGAAAAAGAAATCTGGTATTTTTCGGCCTCGAAGAGACAGAAACATCCTATGCTGGTCTAGAGAAGGTCATTATTGGCTGGGTGGATAAATACTTTTCTATAAAACTGTCTTACATAGACATACAAGAAATAAAAAGAATTGGAAAAAAATCAGATAGACCGCGCCCAGTGGCGGTAACTTTTTCTACATTAGGCACAAAAATAAGAATATTAAAACAAAAAGACGCTCTGGCAAACACACCCTACTATTTCAAGGAAGACTACCCAAAACAAATCCTGGAAAAAAGAAGGGAACTGCAAGAACAAGTGAAATTGGAGAGAGAAAAAGGAAATATAGCGAAAATAAAATATGATAAATTAGTCATATTAAAACCGAACAACAAGAGACAGTTCCACACTTCACCGACTAATGTTTCCCAAGTACAGAATGACTCTAACTCACATGGTACCAGGAAAAACAAGAAGATGAAAAACCACACCCCAGCACAGAGATCCAATAGTATCTCTGAAGGCGTTTTGAAACCAAGCATGCTCAATTTTTTTGTTAGCAAAAAAGCCAGCAACAAATCACCAGAGCGAAACATACAAAACAGAGTGGAAAACTTATAGCAATCCAGGCCCTCCTCCTTCAGTACAGATTATAACAAAGACACAAAACATACAAGAAACAAACATCTTCCAACACGGCTGGTCACCGTGGAAGATTATGACCAAAACCCTCCAAGTCATAAACAAAGAAATACAAATTTGAAAATTGCTACTTACAACGTCAGAACACTCTCAAACACTGAGAAATACATCGAACTAATACACGCTATACGAAATATAAACATAGACATACTAGGCCTAGCAGAAGTAAGAAGAATGGGAAATAAAATTGAAGAATATAGTAAACACATACTGTGCTATAAAGGTGAAACACCCGGTCAGTACGGGGTTGGATTTCTTATTAGAAGAGAGCTTAAGAACAATATTATCAATTTTTACGGCTTGTCTGAAAGAGTCGCTATCATGCAATTAGAGTTCGAAGATTTCAATTTGTCAATTATCCAAGTCTACGCACCGACGACAGACTCAAACGAAGAAAACCTAGAATTTTTTTATCAAACATTACAAGAAGCACATAACCTACTAAAAAACCACAAAAATATCATTGTAATGGGGGATTTTAATGCCAGGATAGGAAAACCAAAAAACAACGAAAACCTGATCATGGGAAAATACGGGTACGGGGAAAGAAACACAAGAGGAGAAAGACTGATACAATATGCCCTCGAGAATAAATTATCAATCATGAACACACATTTCAAAAAGAAAATCAGTCAAAAGTGGACATGGATATCACCCGACGAACAAACAAAAAACGAAATTGATTTCATTTTGCATAACAATCCGAAAAACATAACAAACATAGAAGTTTTAAATAACGTCAGTTTTCCGTCAGATCATCGTATAGTAAGAGCAACATTGACCCTCAAAAATCACAAGAAGTGCCGAAGACTTTTTCAAAAAAACTCTGAGTCGCCACTGAAAACAGAAGAAGAGGTTAATATGTATCTTTGCAAACTAAAAAACAACATTACAAACCTAACCGCATACGACGAACATAATCCGCAGAAAATATATGATGAATTCGAACTCTACCTGAAAAACAGCCTAAAGTCGGAGACTAAAACCAAAAACAATGAGCACATTTCGCACTTTCTCAGTGAAGCAACCAAACTTCAAATCCAACGGCGCACCGAACTAATGAAAACTAAAAATAAATCACCTGAAATGAAAAAACAACTGTCAGCTCTATTCAAACAGACCAGCAAGTTAATAAGAAAAGACTATAAAAACCACAGACAGAAAATAATAAAAAACAGTATAAAGACCTATCGAAGCGCCAAAAGAGCATATAAACAACTAACTACTCACACAGATTGGATCAAGAGCTTAAAAGACGGACAGAAAGAGACAAATTCAAGAAAAGACATAATTTCCTGCGCTACAAACTTTTACAGAGATCTGTACTCCAATGGGCCAAATAACACGAATCTCTTTTCAGAAATAAATTGCTCTCAAACTAATAACAATGAAATAATCTCTATAGACGAGTATGAGGTATGGGAACATATCAAAAAATTGAAGCGAGAAAAGAGTCCAGGGCCCGATGGTCTGAAGAATCAAGCCTTGATAGAAGGAGCGAGACTACTCACAGGACCACTTACACGCATATTCAATCTAGTTCTACGAACAGGCATAATACCAAAGCAATGGCTGAACTCTGACATAATTTTAATATACAAAAAAGGTGACCCACTAGATATCGCAAACTACCGCCCGATTAGCTTGCTATCGACGGTGTACAAACTATTCACTTCTATTATAAACAATAAAATTGGCCAAACAATAGATGATCATCAACCGGTAGAACAAGCAGGCTTCCGCCCCGGTTTCTCGACTATGGACCATATTCATACGCTCGAACAAATCATAGATAAATACTGTGAATTCAACAGAAAACTATACATAAGCTTCATAGATTATACAAAAGCCTTTGACAGTCTCTACCATGACTCTATATGGCAAGCTCTTTATAACTGCAATATAGACCCAATAATAATTAGAACAATAAAGAATATATACCAAAACAGTGTTAGTAGAGTCAAACTGGAATCTAGAGGCGACGAAATCAAAATTGCCCGAGGCGTAAGGCAAGGAGACCCGCTATCTCCAAAATTGTTCATAGCCGTATTGCAGTGCATATTTTCCAAACTGAACTGGACCTTTGAAGGCATCCCCATAAAAAACGAACGCCTCACACATTTGAGATTCGCTGACGATATAGTGATCTTTGCAGAATCCCCCAAGAAACTGGAAAATATGATCTCAGAACTGAATACAGAAAGCATACATGTTGGTCTACATATGAACTTAAGCAAGACAAAGATAATGACAAATGGTGAGAAAGGAAAAATAATGCTTGACGGTGTCGAACTTGAGTATGTAGAACAGTATGTATACCTAGGAAAGCAAGTCTCATTTTCGAAATCAAAGAACGAAGACGAGGTCAACCGAAGAATCACGTGCAGTTGGAACAAATACTGGGCGCACAAAGAGATATTAAAAGGCAATTACGACCTAATTATGAAAAAGACCATCATGGATACTTGCATCCTGCCCTGCTTGACCTATGGCTCTCAAACGTGGACGTTCACTAAAAAAATAAGCAACAAAATAAGAACTTGTCAACGGGCAATGGAGAGGAGTATGCTACGCCTGAGGAAAATTCAAAAAACAAGAAGTCAAGTAATAAGAGACAAAACAAAACTGACAGATGCATTACACCAAGCACTAAAACTCAAATGGGGTTGGGCCGGACATGTAGCGAGATGCAAAGACCAACGGTGGACTCTCAAGAGCACGAAGTGGCCCGGCCCACCGAAGAAAAGAAACGTGGGTAGACCACAAAAACGATGGATGGACGACATAGAGGAGACGGCTGGGAAAGACTGGATAAAACTAGCACAGAATAGAGAGAAATGGAAGGACTTGGAGGAGGCCTATACCTTTAAAGGGGTTCCTATAGACACATTATATAATAAGTAAACTAACATAGAATTAATTATAAAATTATTACTAATCTAGAAATAAGAAACTATAAAACAATGTTTTGTCAGATACCTATAGGAAAATAAACAGGCTTTTTATATTTTATATTACATATACATACAGGGTGTATCTGTGAACATTTACATCCCTTTAAGCACGTGTTCTACTAATCATTTTGAACAACATTTGTTCTATCAGTTTTGGAGATTCGCATGAAAAAATTTCAACTTTTCATACAAAGTCGGACACGTGACTCGGTCGTTTTTGGGGAGTAAAAAAAAAATCGATTAATTTCGAAAAGTCGTTGAACAAATGTTGTTCAGAATGGTTGGTAGAACACGTGGTTAAAAGGATGTAAATATTCACAGATACATTCTGTATATCAACATAAAATATACTAAAAAAAAAATGAGCATAATGCGATTCTACCGCCGGCTCTTAAAGTTGTTTCTGGTGTAGAGACAAGAAACTCGCCAGTTACTCATTATAATCGCCAAACTTTCATGTATTATTACCCTCATTACCAAGTTATACAGTTTAATTGTAATACAAAATAGAATGAAGGAAAATAATAAAAGTTCCTCATTATATTCAATAATGAGGTACACCGAAGCAGACCAGTCCACAAAGGTGGCATCTGTTCACAAGTATGACGTATGTGTCAGTCATCATTTCACTCAACCATATTAGAGGGAATGCAATGACTCTGACAATCATGTTCACTCTTGCCTTGAAGATGTCCAGATTATAGTGGTGACTAGGATCTTTAATTGATTCCAGGTGATCACCCTTCGGAGGCCGTATACCTTTGGGCCGGACAAGATGCAGGTGCGGGTGTGCGGCGAGCTGGCCAGCGTGGTGCGCCAGGAGCCGACCTTCATGAAGCCGGTGCTGAGTGTCAATGACGCCGGCGACCGGCCTGTGCTCAGGGTCAAAGGGCCAGCAGTCACCACCGCTGAGTGCGAATTCAAGGTCAGTCTTTGTATGATAGATAACGAAAAGGTCACCAATACCCTTGAAGGTGTTGCAGAACTTGCCTGGATATTCTATGGACAAATGCTTCATCATCCTGCTGCCCTTTTTGGCGCAGTATGTCTTCCTTTTCTACACGTCAACAACCTGCTTTAACACCCGGAATCTTTGGGTACGCTGATGACAGCACAGTTACGGAAAGATACCTGTCGGATTCGAGGTCCAGTGCAGACATCGGTTCAATGAGGGAAACGATGGTGGAGAGTGTTAATGCAACCCTGGATACTGTCTCAATTTGAGGAGACGCTAACTTGGTTGTGTTCAAACCTAATAAAACACAGGCCTGTCTGTTTTCGGCGAAGCGGAGTCCATTCCACCTGATTCCGACCTTCCGAAATGTTCCGGTACCTGTGACGGGCCACCTAGAGCTCCTGGACTTGGATCTGTCCGCCAGTCTCAATTTCCCTCGCTACATTGAGTCCATCGTAAATACAGCTGCAAAAAACTAGGCATTCTTTGGAAGGTCAGGCGGTACTTTAAGCCTGAGCAGCTCTTAAATCTTTATAGAGTCCAGGTTCGCTCCTGTTTAGAGTACTGCTGTCACCTTTGTGATGGATCTGCCCGGTATCAGCTGGATGCTATAGACACGATAGACCACCGTGCGAAAAGACTCATCGGTGATGACGTACTCTCAGAGGCTGACTTGCAGAGCCTTGACCACCGCAGACCTGTGGCAAGTCTCCCAGTCATCTACCGGATTCATTTCGGAGAGTGTGCGGAGGTTCTGCATAATTTGATCCCCCCTAGCCCATTCCACCACCGGACAACAAGGCGCGGGAGGAGGGTTTCATCCATACGTTGTTGGCTTACCCCTTATCCGCCCGAAGCGATTTGCTTCCACGTTAAGGAATTCCAGCTAAGGAATGGAACTCCTTGCCATTGCCTTGTTTTTCCGGACCACTACTATCTGGACATCTTTAAGGCAAGAGTGAACAGGTACTTTCTAGGCAAACGCGTTACATCCTAGACCTCATCGTCACTTTCCATCATATGAGATTGTTGTCAAGCGTTAGCCTACAGTTCATAAAAAAGAACGTCCCTGTCATTCGTCATCGAATTGTCCACCTATATCCATTTATCATGCCATGAAATAACGCTTACCATCTGGTAATTCGTCTGCTCATCTGCCACCTATCACATAGAAAATTTGTACGTGTGTCCTTCACCATGAAGGAATCAGCCGATAGATTTTTTAAAAGTGCATTATAAATATGATAATAAAGTCCTGTGTTGCATTCCCTTAGAGTTTAGGTTTCAGTTTGGTTCGGTAAGCTACCTATCTCCGAGTCAGATCCATAAATATGATTTTCCTCATCTTGCGTGTACCTTTTTTTTTTTATAGAAAGGTCATTCAGGATGACCTCACTCCACCTGGTAAGCGGCCGCGAAATCCAAATATGAGGTTGACAGGCACAAAAGAACTAACAAAGTACCCATTGTGTCTGCCATCCTCACCCTAATGGCCAGCTGAGATGCCGTTTCACTCCCCGCCTAAAAGACCCCGGATTGTATGAAAGAGGAAACACATGAGCTGGGAGGGCATTCCATGCCTTGATGGCTCGGAGCAGGAACGAGGAGCCAAACCTCTTGGTGCGCGCCGCCATTGTCTGGATGGTATGCGGACCATCCCAGAACCGAATTCCCAGTTGCGTCCAAAGTGTCCCTTCGGAGCCGAGGGTACTCTTGGACCATGATCCAGGAATGTGGAAGCCTGGTAATTACAATACAGCGACTGCCGTCTGACCTTTGTAACTCGGGGAACAGACCAATTGAACCACTTTTTTCTTATGTGATAGGAGGCAGACCAGCAGACAGATCACCTGATGGTAAGCGACTGCCGCCAGTGGACACCAGAGACACCAGTGGAGTCACAAATGCGCTGCTAACCTTTAAACCCCCCTTTCCCCCGGATTGGGCCTCCGGTACCCTCACTCACGCAGCGAAACACAGCATGCACTGTGCTGTGTTTCACGACGGTTTTCTTTGAGGCCGTGGTATCAATCCGGTCGAACCGGCCCATTCATGCCGAAGCGTGGCTCTCCCATGGTCATGTCAAGATTGGGGAAGTCTGGTGATTACAATACAGCGACTGCCGTCTGACCTTTGAAACTCTGCTGTGCTGCTGCAGTAGTGCATGCTCGGATTCGAACCACTGCCCACTATAAGGAAGGAGCGTTTTTATCCACTGAGCGTTGCTGCCAGCAGTAGGACTCTATCTATTGGGTGAAATGATGATGATGATGTGTTAGACGACCCGTTTGGAACAGTGGTAGTGAACGCTGCCTTTGATCCAAGGGTTGCGGGTTCGATCCCCGCACAGTACAAACATTTGTGTGCATGAACATGTCTGTGTGTATTGGCCTGGGTGTTTTCAATGTAATATAAGTATACATACATTTAGAAAAAAAAGTAATTTATGTATATATTTGTAATCCCACTGTTGATTCTTTTGACGATCCGTTTGGAACAGTGGTAGTGAACGCTGCCTTTGGTCCAAGGGTTGCGGGTTCGATCCCCGCACATTACAAACATTTGTGTGCATGAACATGTCTGTTTGTACTGGTCTGGGTGTTTTCTATGTATTATAAGTATGTATTTACAAAAAAAAAGTATTATATGTATATATTTGTAATCCCACTGTTGATTCTGATATCCGTAACCCAGGTGCTTGAGCTACCTATCTCGGAGTCAGATCAATGTATGTGATGTTGTGGAATATTTATTTATTTATTTATTGCATCATAAAGGATGACATGCGTGCAAAAAAATGGACCACCAGGGATATGCACAAGACCGAAGTGGATGAGTCGAAATAGGAAAGCGGACACCGGGCTCTGAAGCGACAGCTTGGGATGCAACCGGGACAAAGCGATAAGATGATGACGATTGGTTGCATTGCAGATTTTCACGCTGGACAAGTCGCAGGTGGGCGTGATCCGGCGCGAGTGGGCGGGCTGGAGCAAGGCGCTCACCAACACGGACCACTACCAGGTCGTGTTCCCCCCGGACTTGGACGTGCGCTTCAAGGCCGCGCTTATTAGCACCTGCCTGCTCTGCGTGAGTATCATCATCATTATTCACTAACATCAACCCCAATAGTTTTGTTAGATTTTCGCGTTGCATTATAACTATAATGTATCAAGATGGTAATTAACACGATATTTATTATGTGAAACAACATTGTGTACTCACATATTTGGCTTGACGTTTCGGCTACGTTACAGCAGCCGTGGTCACGAGCGGACTCAGTCAGTCAGACGGTCAGTCCGCTCGTGACCACGTAGCCGAAACGTCGAGCCAAATATGTGAGTACACAATGTTGTTTCACATAATAAATATCGTGTTAATTACCGTATTGATACATTATAATCAACCCCAATAATTACCAATCGTCATTCCTCTTAAACCATCACCATTCGTCGTCATCAATCATCATAAATGATTATCCTTCAGTCGACCATCATACACCCCCGTCATCTATCATCACGAATCATCATCCATATTCACCAATCATCAATCCCTTGTCCACCGTTGATTTCTCTCAACATGCCATACTCACCACGCTTGGCAGACGGGTTGGCGAGGGTTTGGATATAAATGCAGAGTTTTCCTTCTCTGGGTGATGATGATCATGCCAGCAGCTTTACCTTAGTCGCCTTTTACGACACCTCGGTAAGAGTGAGGGTGGCCTATTCTACTCTGCCGGGGACCACACGGCAATATTATTTGTACAAATATTGTGTGAAAATACGATTGAAGAGGGTAAGGTTGTGATAGGAAAGTATGCGGTAGCAGCGTAGTTTGATAATAATATAAGAAAGCAGCTCTATAAGTAAAGTGTTACCTCATTTAGTTAAAGTTTGATAGTCCGCAAGAGTTTCAAACTTACGGATTAATTGAGTGAAAAAGTAACTAAGTCCTCAACCTTCATCATTATCTATCATTGCCAACTTATCATCTAACATCACCAATAGTCATTATCTGTAGTGAACCATCATCATCCCTAATAACCAATCATTATTCCTCTTAAACCATCACAATTCCTTATTATTCGTCGTCATTCATCATCATTACTCATCATTTATCATCAGCTCTGGTCATTATCATAAACCCTCGTAACCCATCATCAATCCTCATCATCCGGCATTACCTATCATCACCCATCATCAACGTGAATAAGACACAGATGGCCCGGCTGGAGCAAGGTGTTCACCAACATGGATCACTACCAGGTCGTATTCCCCTCGGACATGGACGTGTGTGACTCGGTATGAGTAATCAACGAAGCGTGACAAGAAGCATCTCAGGGCCAGTATGGCGGTGCCAACGGAGGTGATGCCTGACATCGCGTCCGTTGTAATTGCAACTGTGAGCTCTCCTCTTGATTAACACCAGGCTGAAAAGAGTCAATATACTGTGACGCTATAAAAAAAAACATCATCACCCATCATCACCTTTTGACCTGTGGGGAACCACTCTTAGGCATGAATGGGCCGGCTCGAACGGATTGATACCACGGCTTCACAGAATATCCGCGTGAAGAAGCAGTGTGTTGTATTTCGCTGCGTGAGTGACGGTACTGGAGGCCCAATCCGGGGGAATGGGGGGTTTAAAGGTTGGCAGCGCACTTGTGACTCCGCTTGTGTCGCGGGCGTCCATGGGCGGCGGCAATTGCTTACCATCAGGTGATCCGTCTGTTCGTCTGCCACTTATTACATTTAAAAAGACATCATCCGACGATGATGAGTACTGATAAAATACTCATTCTATTCCAGGACTACCTGTACTGCTCACAGTGAACTTCAGAGACAAATAATTGCTGGAAAACCGCGTCGGGCCTATAGTCAAAATTTACCAATCAATATTACACAGTTGATGATTAGATATTTAATTGACCAGAATTTGTGTAAATGATAAACTGTTTGCCTAGACCTTAGATTAGATACTGTTAATTGCACAAAAATATAGATTAAAAACTAAAACCCGACTACCAAAAAAACACGCTCCAAAAGTACAAGCAAGAAAATTGGCTTTATAATTAATCAAGACAGGAATTAACACGATATTTATTATGTGATACAACATTGTGTACTCACATATTTGGCTCGACGTTTCGACTACGTTACAGCAGCCGTGGTCACGAGCGGACTCTGAGTCCGTAATAAATATCGTGTTAATTCCCTTGATTAGTTATAATGCAACGCGAAAATTAAAAAAAAACTATTCAAGAAAATTGTCTCTGGTGAAATTATTATGCCGCATATCGGTGACCTTCCATCATCAGCAGAGCCACAAAGTTAATACAATCAGGCGTAAATGCTGGTGCAGTTTTGAAAAATGACACAAAAACATTACGTGTGCCTTTAATTTTTTTTTATAGAAAGGCCAATCAGGATGACCCCACTTCGCCTGATGGTAAGCGGCCGTGAAATCCAAATATGAGGTTTGACAGGCACAAAAGAACTAACAAAGTACTTATTGAAATTTGAGGGTTCCTTTCAATTTTTCCAGGATCCTATCATCAGATCCTGATATCCTTATCATGGTACCGTTCTGAGACCATCTACGTTTCAACTAAAAAATAATCATCAAAATCGTTTAATAATAGCAAGTAATCGGCGAACAAACATAAAAATATATATAATTACATGTCGAATTGACAACCTCCTCCTTTTTTTTTGAAGTCGGTTAAAAATGTCAAAAACTCTTTATATTATTTCGTTTACAATCATGTTTTATTCATTATGTATTAATTTACATATTATAATTAAGTTTTAATTGTATTGTTCAAAGTTCCACATTAAACGTTAATTTTAGATATATAATGTATTAGGTAATTGTTTTCTTTTACAAATATTTTGTTATATCCTTCTTTTTGTATGTGATGCATGTACAGTCAACTCCAAAAATATGTATACACTTTAGGACGTTGTCACAATATATAATGTAAGAAAGTAAACCTCTACTTTCTTATAGGTAAGTATTGTGATAAGGTTCTAAAGTGTATACATATGCTTGGAGTTGACTGTACCTATCTATGTAAAACATTGTGCTAAATAAAGCATGGCACAAGTTTAGCCACTAGAAATAGGTAGGTACAGACACACATACCAGTAATGTATATACATCAACAATTAAACAGCGCTGTTTGGTACAGGCTAGGATGTTGACTAATCTGATTGTAACGATTGGACCGTATCTATATATGGCAATAAAACCAGGATGTACTGGCAAACCAAATATACGAAGTATCTACTACCTAGTCTGTGTGAATACAGTGACATAAGCAAGACAATTAATAAACAAAACAATAAATAAATAAATTAATAATAAATATTTCACAACATCACATACATAACTAATGTATGTGATGTTGTGAAATATTTATTATTATGATGTTTTTATAATAATGTTTTGCCTAAGTAACGCGTTCTGTGGTCTAATTAGTAGAACAACCACCCGGATTGTGGAAGATATGGGTTCGAGTCCCGCCTGAACACAAGATGAAATTTTTAAGTGTTATTTATCACAAACATTTATCTGACTCCGAGATAGGTAGCTCAAGCACCTGTGTTACGGATATCAGAGCCAACTGCGGAATAATTAAGGGTGTAGAATAAGGCACGGTAGCGCCGCCAGTTGATTGAACATTTTGGCTTCTAATCCGGATCTATTTTTAGCACACCATACTACTTTTTGGTCTGTTTTTGTCTCGAAAACGCAAAAGCAGCCACTTTTGGCGTGTTTTAGTAGCAAAACATTTAAATCAATTGGCGTCGCTAGTGCGGGGCACCTTATTATTAAATTTGTGGGGATTCAGATAGTTGGCTACGTGAAACACACAAAACAGAATAATATTGAAACTGAACGATTACTCTGCCATCTATTGTGGCAACTCGATACTACACCCCCAACTGGTTGGGGGTGGGTCTCGTATTAGTAACGTTTTGTTAGTTACCACGGAAAGCTGCAGATGACGTCAATTAAAGAGAGTAGCCGTACTCTGTCTCATCTTGCCGTGTAATTCCCGGTTGCGTCCAAAGATGTCGCTCTGGACCCCGGGGTACGATTTGGACCAATGTTCAGGATTAGGGGAGACTGGTGATTACCATGAAGCGATTGCCGTCTGACCTTTGCAACACTTTACAGGGAAACCAGGCTAGTAGTATCAGCCTATAAACTGTCCCACTGCAGGGCAAAGGTTCCATCATAGAAATCAAGTTATCGCTACTATAATGGGATTAGGCTTAATCACCACGCTTGCCAAATGCGGATTTGTGATCACAAACCCGAGCTATGTTCGAATAATTCGAAACATACTTTTCGCTCGACCCGGGAATTGAACCCAGGACCCCGAGATCACGGCCCGGTACTTAACCCACTAGACCATCAGGGCGGAACCAGACTAACTAAATCATGATTATCCGTTTTAGAAACTATCCGAAACGTGCATGTTACCTCACGATGTTGCCCTGACTGCCGAGCTGATGGTGGAAATATGCACATAGATATGAAAAATCCAGAGGTACGTCGCTCTTTCAATTAAGGTGTAGGCTACTCTGCAACTAAACCGGATACCAAACCTTTTTAACAATTTCAACGCTCCATCCTCTTGGAAAGCACTACATAATCCGATGGGACACTAGTGTGACACGACCGGAGAGGGATCGGGTGCAAGACCAGTGGCTTAACGTGTATTCACAGGCACGGTACAAGACCACCAACTTCCAGACTCCGGGCTGACACTAAGAAGTTTTTACGGAAAACTTAGGTTAATTTATGGCACGAGCGATTAATTTATGGATCGAACTCGGGACCTCTCTCCTCGCAGCCGTCGCTTTAAACCACGACACACTAGCCACTGCGCCATCGTGGCAGTCAAAGGAACACAAAACTACCAACCAACAAAATTACCAACACACTGGCATCACTTCGGTTCTTCAGTTTTCGATCTGCTGGGTGCTAGTTGGAGGTATACGTGATTTTATTCTGTTTCATCATCATTATCATTTTAGCCAATTGACGTTCACTGCTGGACATAGGCCTCCTCCAATGTTAGCCACACAGATCGGTCCTGTGCCGCCCGCATCCAATGGATTCCCGCGACTTTTACCAGATCGTCGGTCCACCCTGTGGAGTTATATATACTTCATTTGTGCCGAAAAAAATTGCATAGGTACTAATAATGTTATTATAGTTAGCCCCATTTGACACTTCAACAAAATTGGACAACGTAACCTAATAACAACGGTAATTAAATTTAGATTAATAAATTCATTGTTATGTTAAAAAGCACAATAATTAAACTTTTTAAAATTATGTTTACATTTATTTATTTCAATAAAGACAAATAAGATAATTTCACGATTTAATTTCTCTGTTAAACTATTTAAACTTATTAAAATTTACTTTTCTTTGTTTTATGGCTTGCTGTTGCTCTTAAGAGACAACTCCGCCAATGTCAAGTGATTATAGAGAGACGTTTACTTTTCTAGAGAATTGAACATTGGTACAATGTTGTGTGTGTCAACCCATTTTCTTTTTAAACTCTAGTGATGTACCCAAATAATCAAACGAATTAAATGTTAATCGTGTAGGAGTATTCATCCATAAATGAAAAGCCACATTCTGATTAAAATAAAACGTAATATTCTCTTGTTTAAAAATATAAATACATTAATAACTTTGTAAAAAGAAATCAAATCTATGGCACACAATATAAGCTCTTTGATTTGAAAATGAAATAAACTGGCCGCGGGTAGAATCGGTACCTACTTTCCTCTTTCTTTTCAATAATTTTAATTGACATTTTCCCAAATACAAGTACTAATAACTTCTTTCCCCTTATTATAGTATTCGATTCACATTTGTTTGAAGTTCATATCGATTATTCACTTTAATCGATTTTTTTTGGTAGGTCACCTCTCTATGAATCTAAGATTTAGAAACGTCAAATGTGGCTTATTAGCTTGGCTCAACTATAGGTACTAAAATCCGAGTTAAAGACTCTTCACTATGCGAATGTGGTTTAGATGAGGGTACGTCAGACCACATATTTTTTAATTGTCAAAATTTTAATTTCTCACTGTATGACATCCTACCCCCAAGAATTCCCCGCCCCATTAACTTTTCTTTTCTTCTTTCTTTGTCCTTCTCCTCTGTTATATAATATTTATGTAGATTTATTATTAAATATAATATTAGACTTTGAAAGAAACTCCCACTTAACATTTTGTGCCGTCTATGTGTTTGTTTATACGTTTTGTTGTATCTTTTTGTTTTAGGTGGTGTAAGAACTCAAATTAAAATAATATCCTGAAGAATTTAATCTCATCCATACCGGTCAATTTTTCTTTTAAAACGTCTCGTTAATCACTCGACATTGGCAGAGTTAAAAATGTGTTTGGCATAAGCAAACGCAATAGCAGCCAATACAAATAAAAAAAAAACTATAGGTACAATATTTTTAACAATATTAGATATTAATGTATACAAAAGACCAAAAAAAATGGTTGGAAAAAGTAGTAAAAAATATTTGTAGATCCAGTTAAGTAGTAAAAGAATTAAATAAAATGGCATCGCTAGTGTGCGGTACCCTTCGCTAATACTAATACTAACTGCTACAGAGTTCTCGACTAGAACCGCCGCGCCAGTGAAGCGTCAGCCAATAAGACCCATTCGCTAATGAAACGATGAATTATTCGTGAGCCGAGCGGCAGGAGAAAATCGAACGAATCTACGCGCGGAAGTTGGTCACGCCAAGTTCAAAAATGTAGATGTGCGGGACAATAAATTTGCACTGATCTGTCGATTTCACAACTAGGGCATTCCCCTTCGATTGAATAGAAAAAAAATACATTGCTGAGGTTACGAACAGTTTTGTGGGAAACTGGACCCCATACTACTACTTACGCTGAGTGTAGCCAAATTTCGTGCCAGTGTGATATGTTTTTGTATTTAATATTAATATTTTTTATTTATGTTAGGCGTTGAATATATGATTTTATTCTTACTCGTATTCAAGACAAAGCCAAAGGTTTCTTTTATTAAATCGAAGGTATTCGCTGTAGTATGAATAATAGCTGACGATAGATAGCCCACTCAGTGGTGGTGAGCCAATTGAGGGAAGTTCGTTTTATAAATTCACCAGAATGAGAATCAAAGCCTGTACGTACGTACGTTGTGGGATTGGACATAACATTATAGCTACAGTGCCATAAGATAGAGGTCGTCAAAACGCATTTTAAGAGCAGCACCATGTTTAAATTGTACCGAATGGTATTATCTTTCGTCTCATCTAAAACACCTTCAAACGCACCGCCCGCGCTCGTCAGAGCGTCCACCCTCACACATTGGAGTCCAAATGGTCTCGCACAGTACGGTTCCAGAGGAATTTCCTCCCGCGAACGCTCCGGCTGTAGAATGAGCTGCCATTAGGGGTGTTTCCGGGGGAATACAGCATGAGGTTATTAAAAAAAGGAGTGTTAAGGTTTTTAAGGGGTCGGCAGTGCGTATGCAGGTCCTCTGGAGTTGCAAACGTCCATAGGCTGCGGTAATCGCTTACCATCAGGCGATCCGCACGCTTGTTTGCCACTGACGTAGTATATAAAAAAAAACTGTTATCTTACGCACAATCCATAATGTATTTTGTCATTTTGTATGGTAAATAAAAAATGATTCCGTTTACATTTTGTCACTAAGAAAGTTTACCTTTTATGTGCTAGGTGGCAGCCGAGCAGACGGACCACTTGATGGTAAGCGGTTGCCGCCGTCCATTAACACCCCCGACACCAGTGGAGCCACAAGTGCGCTGCCAAGCCTTAAAGCCCCCTTTCCCGGATTGGGCCTCCGGTAACCTCACTCACGAAACACAGCACAGTGCTGCTTCACGCCGGTTTTCTGCGCGGCCGTGGTATCACTCCGGTCAGGCCGGCCTATTCATGCCGAAGCGTGGCTCTCCCACAGTATAATTACTTACATAACATATTATTCTGTGCCGGTCCTTGTTGATATTGAGATTGAACTTGGCTTTCTTTTTCACCTGCACGTTTCAGGTGAGATCCAGATTACACGTCATCCGCGAAGAGGGTTTTAACGGGATTTGCGAGTTTACGGGGTTTACGGGAAGTCAAATCATTGCTTGACCAAACAAGATTAACCAAGGGTGCTTTACCTACTGCTTTGTTTATTCATTCAACAAATTTTAAATAATTTATCTAGCAACGTTACTTGTATTCTAATTAGGTATTAAGTTGATCGTTTTAACTAGTAGCCGGCCCTCACTTAGTTTCGGAGAATTAGTCCCACTTTGTACAAATAGATGGTGTCTAAATTTTTAACCAACATCCTTACTGCTCAAAACCAAGTCAAGGAGCAGTTTTCCAGTAGGTATTTTCGGGTGGTTTCTAAAAGCAACACCAGATGACGCTAAAGAAAGAAAGAAAGAAAATATTTATTATTATAGACATCACAACACAGAACCTATAGCGATTGTAAACAGAACACAATTTGGCACAAACAGAAAACAAAACGCTACTCTCACTATCAATTAAAAGTTCCTTTTTTGTCTATGATAGATAGGAAATATTTGATAAACCAACCATCATCATGACATTTACGGTCCTGCCATATTTAACTTTATTTTACCCATAAGAAAATAGAGATGAAAAGTAAACAAGTAAAATACATATTTTACTTGTTTATGAAAAGTTTCGTTTTGAATCACTCTCTGTCATTTAAAATGTATATAGCACTAAATATACATATTAACTGCGAAGTATTAAGATATATTTTAATGTAAAAAACCTAAAACAATTTTCCCGTAAATTAGGGTCCACATGAATTATCATACCACACCTAACATTTACAGGGACTGATTGCGCCATCTAGCGAATCACTGGGAATTTTATAAATACCTACTGAAAAACGGCTCATACCAACCATCAACAGAATATAATGAACATGCGTTGTAACTGAAATCTATTCACCCAAACAAAAAAAAATGAAAAAGACCAGCTTACTTGGATGTTCGTACAATAAGTGGGAAAAATTTGTAATTATAATACCTACCTACCTACAATAAAATGTCATAACATATTATGTCATGTTTTGGTAAACAAAATGGCCGGGTGGTTCTAGGCACAGATAATTAACACGAGCTGTACGTATTTTTTTTGTAATGTTAACATTTCTTTGGAGTGTCGACGGACTGGTTTAATTTAGACGTACATCCTGCTGTAGTCATAATATGACATAATTTTGTCTCAAAAAATCTTTTATGGATTTACAGTTGTACTTTTTTTAAAAATGTCTCATATTTATACAAATAAATTGGCGGCTAGTTTCGTCGATGCGTCGCCTTTTTTACACAGTATATTGGCTCTCCTCAGTCTGATGGTGCCTAAGCAAGAGAAGAGTCCACGTTGCAATTACAACGGAAGCGATGTCAGGCATCACCTCCGTTGGGACTGCCATACTGGCCCGCGAGATGCTTCTTCACGCTTCGTTTGAAGGAATTCATATTGTAGGAAAGAGGAAATACTGCGCCGGCAACGAGTTCCATTTCTTGATGGTGCTTAAGAGCTCAGGGATACAATAATTCTCGTGCATTCATCATTGAAGTCGAGGCAGAGATTTGTATGGACGAATGTAGGAAATCTCTAAATTAGACTCTAATGTCGAGTGCTCGAGAGTTTAATCTTGCTAGAGATTATTGTGACTTGAATGGCGTGTGCAATTAAGCTTGAAAAATCACAAATCCTTTTTTATTTTATAATCAATTTTTCATTTATCGACTTAATTTCGTTACCGTCCGTGTAAGATCAGGACTTGCTCACGGACAGAAGGCAGTCGCTTGATTGTAATCACCAGAGTTACCAATTAACTACCCGTTTGGATTAGTGGCAGTGAACGGTGCCTCTGGTACAAGGGTTGCGGGTTCGATCCTCGCACAGCACAAACATTTGTGTGCATGAACATATCTGTTTGTATTGGTCTGGGTGTTTTCTATGTATCATAAGTATGTATTTACAAAAAAAAGTATTAAATGCTAGACGCGACAAACGAGCAAGCGAATCGCGCGCCGCCCATGAACAGCCGCGAAATCAAATAGACCGCTAATGTGATGCCGGCCTTTTTAAAAAGAGAATCCTCTTCTCTTGAAGGTCCCCAAGTCGTAGCCGTCGGGAAATACTCCTGCAGCCAAACTGTTCCACAAAACTGAGGTACGTGGTAGAAAGTTCCGCGGGAAACGCACAGTATTGGACCGTCCATCGAGATGATGGGGATGGAATGACAATCGCTTGCGAGTGGTTCCGTGGTTCGATGTAAAAATTCAGCTGCAGGGAGTAGATCTAACAGTTCCTCAGAGCACTCCCCATGATGTTTGAATTGGATTGGATGCTTTAAATTTCAAGTATAGCCAGATTCCTGGCCCTCGGCAAGGTGCTAAAGCGACAGAAGAGGACCATGCTCGCTTTCGCTTCACTTTAACTCTAGTAATCGAATCTTTGAGGATGATAGTGACATCTTCTTATCTATAGCAACATTATAGGTAAAGAGGTTACATTTTTTGGATTTATAATGAAAAAATATGTTAATTTCTATCTACAAATAACCTTAATTTTTGTAATTGCTATAAGTGGCCGCTTTAGGCAATAATAATAAGAATTATTGTACTTTGAGAAGTACGCAAGTACAACTCAAAAATCTTAATACTTTCCTTTATGGATTCACCGAATGTAGATACTTTTTAAAAAATATTTCATAATGACGGCCTGTTGGTCTAGTGGTTTCAGTACCGGGGCATGAACTCGGGGTCCTGGGTTCGATTCCCGGGTTGAGCAAAAAGTGGGTTTCGAATTTTTCGAACATTGCTCGGGTTTATGACCGAGCCGACCAATCCGCATTAGGCAAGCGTAACACCTGCAGTAGTCTAAGACTGTGTCGCAAATGTTAGCGCCCACTTTATAAACGGACAGGCGTTTCAGACAAAAGTATAACTTAAACTAGACTAAGTAAACATATACCTACAATGAAATTAAAAACAATTTTTGTTTTTTCTTTCATAATAGCTTCCACACTATCAAGGTTAAGGAGCCATTCAATGTATGTGATGTTGCGAAATATTTATATTTATTAATCTATGTATTACCTTTTACTGGCGCTAGCTACGTCGACGGCTCATCTTAAAAAGGCGGCGCTTGTGACTCCACTAGTGTTGCAGGTGTCCGTAGGAGCCGGTAAAAAAAGCCTGTAGCAACTAGCAACCCTACTGGAAAGGTGGGTCCTCTTTAATCAGAGACCTCAAAGTCGCAAGCTAATCTCGCCGGGCACGCCCCTGGATGCGCCTGCACGCGGCCCACTTTCACCAGGATTAATTGGAAAAGGGGTTTAAAAAGAAACCGTGTCTGAAGTAACAGCGCCATATCCGTATCGTGGTGGGGGTATTTCTAAAATGGAGATCAGATGGTTTTCTGATGATAAGTAAGTATGTTACTGTTGAAATGTCTGTGAAAATTTTATTACCTACCACTTTAAAGCGACAGCTGCGCTAAAACTACCGGTTTCGATTCCTGGTACGGAACAAAACTTTTGAATGAATGAATGAATGAATAAATCTTTATTTGACACAGTCAGTTAAAAGAACATACAGGTAATAGGTTATATAACAGAACAATAACAAAAACAAACACAGATACAAAATTTAAATGAAAAAAAAAGAAAGTGTCAAATAGGTGACCGCTCAGCTTTTGTCGACACTGGCCGAATATAGCCAGCGCCGACGCTAGTTTTGAGCGGCGAACTTAAGACTTTGTTGAATGAATATATGTACTTTTATTGCATTCAAAGTAAAGTATGAAAACTTAAGATTAAGGTATTACAGGATATGTACAAGGAAGGCGGCCTTAAAGGAAGGCAAATTAGCGTTTCAATTCAGATTTTCTCTGAGTCGTTGGCGGTCTTGTAGGTACCCTGTGTTCCAGAAAATACGTCAACCCAATGGTCATGCGTGCGATCCAGAGAGCCCAAAATGAAACCAATTCGTGAATCAGAGGTCCCCCCACAATGAGACCAACCTTTACTCGTAGAAACGAAAATATACCGGTCGCATCCAAACAAAAGCGTGTGAAAGCGACGTGATTCCGTCGGCAATTCCGTTTCGTTTTAGGCCCACGGGTCGGTTCATCCATCTCCGACCCTCACACAACATGAGGGTACGAGAATTGAGAGTGATCCTCTGGTTGTGCAAATAGCGTCTTATTCATAAATGTTTGTTAATTAAAACAGTGCTATAGAGCAGTTTTCATTCTTTGTTTTAAAAAATGTCAAAACTGCTTTTAAGGTGACGGGTAGGGCACACTAGCGACGCCATTCGATATTAATTTTCAGCTACTGAACCGGGAATCATGGGATTACAACCGCCCGGCAAACACTTATACTATTTATTAAATAACCATGCACAAATGTTGGGTCCGTTTTTGTACGCGAAAAATTGATTCTCGCCAAAAGCGGCCACTTTTCAAAATCAATTTTTCGCGTACGCGTTGGATCCAACATTTTTGCATGGCTATTTAATAAATAGTATAAGTGTTTGCCGAGAAGTCGAAACCCCGAAATTGTTTAAAACAGATCCGGTTTAGTAGCTAAAAATTAAAATCGATTGGCGTCGCTAGTGTGCCCTACCAGTCACCTTAAACGCCGTTATAGCTAACGAAGGTTTATTGAACATTTATGAATAAAACCTATAATAAATTAGTAGGTATCCTAGGGCACAGCACACATATACACCATGAAACCATGATATATCTAGATAAACGTACGGACCTCTCATTGAGTTGAGGACCTGTTCAGAGCGTGATTACACAAATTAATCTCGGCTAACATTCACAATGTGAAACAAACAAAGCCAGCGATAGGTGGCGTGGCGGTCGTCCAATAATTGCCCCTCCACGCAAAGCCCCATAAATTCATGGGAATTAGGCCGGAACGAGAGATAACTCGCCAAACGCTTTTTTGCCTACCAATACAAAATTTAACGGTAATTCCGGGGCCGAAAAGTGTTGAGTAAGACTTGTTCACACTGTGGAATATGTATTATGGCGGACACCGCCGCGCCGCCGCATGGTCAAATTAGATAGATAGATAAAACGTTAGTTGAGTGCAATAATATGAAATGCCTACACACATTACAAAATTTAAAATTTAAAAAACCCCCGACGGCGGAAATATTGGATTTGAAATTTGTCACAATAAATATAATATTGTGTGAGTTATCCATATCTTTGTGACGGCGGCCATCTTGGATCGATTTTTATCCATTCACACACACACACGCGCACGCGCACGCACACGCACACGCACACGCACACACACACGCACACGCACACGCGCACGCGCACGCGCACGCGCACGCACACGCACACGCACACGCACACGCACACGCACACGCACACGCACACGCACACGCACACGCACACTGAGAGATACACACAGACACGTCAAACTTATTACATCCCGTCGTTTTTGTGTCGGGGGTTAAGTATACGACAAGAAACGGGTTAAAGTTTAAAACTTGCGATTTTATCGTAAAATTGGAAGCTTCCTGAAAGCCAAGGTCATTTATTTTATTGTACTCTATAAAATAACTTCAATATTAATATCTACAATTTAATATTAACATTGAATAATTTTATCGATCTTAATTATATTGATCCGCCGGGGTGATGACGTATTTAGGGACAAGCTTGCAAACAAAACATAAAATATCCACTTACCCCAAAACCCTCCCCTCTGAGGCCCATAAACTACGTAAAAACCAACTCGCTGCCCCCAAAGACATAAAAAAACCACTTACAATTACACTGAATTCATCCTACTAGCAATAACCATACATGACTGCCTAAACTTAAGCTATTGTAATTTTATTTAATTTAATTTTGTCGCGGAGAAAATGTTAAAATATTGTGACCCTTAAAAAGAATAAGCACAAAACGAAAAAAGGCACGGAACCAGTGTCTGTGAAATTTCATGTTATATTAAAAAAATATCGAATAAAATTTAGTACCTAGTTTAGCGGTTTAAATACACCTAGCCGTACAACCAACAAGGCTGTATGGAGATTGTCCTTTGCCTGTGAAACAGTTTTATTTGCCAACACTACAAAAAATAATTCCAATGTTGGTATCAAAGAGAACATGATTACCACGGTTGGTATTTTATTTCAAATATACACTTGACATTGGCGGATTCACACGCGGGGCTGTAACCGTGCGCGGGATAACACCATAAAAAAAAAGTGCTTGGTGTATCTGTGTACCCATAAATTTAACTTTTGAATCAGTTTTACAAGCTTAGCTTTAGAAACTTGGAGCTATTATTTTCGGGGAATGTGATTATTGAAAGGTTAAAATTATTTTATGAAATTGCATAAGTATGTGTATTTGAATCGGTTATAAGTGTTTATTCGTTTATTAGTATATATTCGCAGAAATATTGAGGTACTTAAATAACTATTTACCTCATGGGTCGAAATCACGGTCGAAATGGAGGAAGCAGGGTGACGCGATCTTCCAAGATGTAAAAGGTAGGTAGTTTTATCATTATTCCTGAGTACACGGCGAAATTTCGTCGGTTTTATGGGGCAGACGAGTAGATTGATTATTTTCAATTTCATTTGTTAAACTGCTTTGCACTGCCTTCCCCTATTACGAATTCGATATTTCTTTCCTCTAGCCAAAGGTTGTCTGGAAAGACCAGGCGGTCTTATTGCTTGTAGCGATAGACAATAAGTCTATTGTACTGTCTGGTGTTGTTGTATCATGCTTGTATTTTGTTTTTGTGCAATAAAGAATATCTATCTATATATCAATCTATTTGAAACAACCTCACAGAAAATCGGCGTGAAGCAGCTCTGTGCTGTTTCGCGTGAGTGAGGGTACCGGAGGCGCAATTAGGGGGAAGGGAGGGATTGAGGGTGGCAGCGCACTTGTGACTTCACTGGTGTCGCGGGTGTCCATGGGCGCCAGCAATCGCTTACCATCAAATCCGTCTGCTCGTCTGCCACCTATGAAATAAAAAAACCACTAATTTGAAATATTTGAGCCGGCAGCGTACTTGTGACTCCTATGGTACCTATTGCAGGTGTCCATTGGCGGCGGAGATCACCCAGGTGATCCGTCTGCTCGTCTGCCACCTATGACATAAAAAAATTATTACTTACTCCTTTTAAGGTGACGGGTAGGGCACACTAGCGACGCCAATAATTAGTACGTAACTTTTATTTTTACTTACTTTTAGCTTAGCTTTATAGGTCACAGTTATTGTCTTCATTTTCTTAGGTTTTTCTACTTTTGTAAACAATAAATTTATTAAATTTATTTATTTGGTAACGTAGTTGGGTATTGATCATGGATTTAGTACGATCATAAATACGTCGATGATACTTATTGATTAGTTTTTGTTTAGCTTTTAACTAGAGACAGTCCCTAATGATTTTGCATGTCGGTAGGTATATCTACCTAACTCATTTGGTACTAAAAACTATAAAGACAAAGCTTTTGAATTTGCATCGTTTCCTTATGAATAAATAACACGGATATCGGCCATGGAGCACCGTATATCCAGGATCAAGTTTTACGATAGAAAAAGCGTACAAAGACATATTTCTGTTTATAACCCCTTATTATTTACGAGGAGTCCAGGAGGCCCACAACAGAATGGGATTTACGACCGTATCTTTATCCTTACCCTTTTACACGATCTGTTCGTCTCTTTTGTTTGGATGCGACAAGATTCTTGTTTGTTACGGGAGGGTTTCGCGGCAGGTCCTCTGATTTTAATATCAGATGCGATAGGCTCGGAACAGCGGCCTGTTTTGTATTTTTGAGGACATGAGTTTATCTAGCTTTTGGGTTCTGAGAGGGATAAATAGATAATGTAGGTAGGTATATGGCAGTCTTTTGTCCTTTTTAGTTACAATTCGAAGGTATAACCACGAGTTTCTCTCCTGTTGTCACACTGATGTCCAATCATCAGCTACGGGGCGGAAGGGGGCTGGACCAGTGACTCGATCATTAGCTACGACGGGTATTTATCTAGGGACCCACCCAGATTTCTTGGATGGGGTCGGACAGCGAAACTGGTTTATTTTAGCTATTTTCATATTCTGATGTCATATGGTCTACTACTGCGAGCATCCGGTGCTGACTTACAAGCCATCTTCATTTTGCAGAAGAGGGCTATCCGTGCCATCTACGGTCTTAGATCACGTGACTCACTCAGAGAAGTATTCAAGGAAATCAATATTTTAACCGTATCATCTCAATACATTTTTGACTGTATTATGTTTGTACGCAAGAACTTGCACCTTTAATCTCAAAAATCTGATTTTCATAGCTTTAACATGCGAAATAAACAAAGGCTTGCTGTCCCAAATCTAAGACTTCATAAAACTGGAAATTCATTTGTAGGATTGAGCATTAGAATGTTTAATAAGTTACCTCAAAATATAATTGATTTACCAGTACATAAGTTTCAGTTGCATGTAAAAAACTGCCTAATGCAGAAAGGCTACTATAAAGTAGATGATTATTTGAATGATAAGGATTCCTGGACATGTTGATCTCTTCGCCTCTCCTCTAATGTATAATTCATTTCATATTTTTTCTTTGACGATTTATCTAAACGATTTTGATTATAAGCATTGTATCTCATACTGTCACTGTAATCGTAATTTGTATAAGAATGAATATTGTAATTACCATATTATGTGAAAAGAGTAACTATTGAGTTTCTTGCTGATTCTTCTCGGTAGAAATTGACATTCCGAATCAGCGGTAGATTACATAATATTTGACATTCATAAATGTTCTGTATGGACTTCAATTGAATAAAGACATTTTTGATTTTGGTTTTGATTTTGACATACTTTTTTCTCGACCGAATCGAACCCAGGACCCGAGGTTCGGCCCGGTACTTCAATCACCAGAGACTAACCAACAGGGCGTTGCATTTCTACAAGTGAAATTTAAATAAGTAGAATAAGAATAAAATAATTTATTCAGCGCCAAACACACACAAAATAAAAATATAAAAATATAACGTAAAGTAGAATAGTTCTATTCTGTCCTGATTTATAACATCATATTAAACCTAGATAAGTAGGTGCAGACAACTTCAAAAATAACTTAGCTTTCAAACCAACAAAAAATATATGATCATTTGACAAAAGTCACTTTTAGCACAATACCTTAAGGTGTACCTACCTATGTACTTTCATTTGTTTTCATTCTCGGACGATAAAAGAAAATAAATCTCTAACATACAGTCGTCTTCTGTCAAATGCTCAGATATTTTCAACAGGTTTGAGCGCTAAGATATTTTTGAAGCTGAATATGTACTGACAAACCACAGTATTAAATCAGTGGGGTAAACACATCCAGTAAACCGACTATGAATTAATTTCACGCATCTCAAAACCAGTACGAATTGGGGAAAACGCGAAAATATACAAACAGACAATCGGTACATGCAAATTAACCCGCCCCGGGAGAGGCGCAACATACGGACGGAGTTGCCAGCTCTAAGAAATATTTACCACTAGGTAGATAAATGATAGTTAGAGAGACGAGGTCGAAAAGGATTTGCGCGGACTTCTGGCGGAGCAGTGGCATGAGGAGGGAGGCCTAATCCAGGGGAAAGGGGGTTTGAAACTTGGCGGTGCACTGATGTCCATGGGTGGCGGCAATAACTTACCATCAGGTGATCCGTCTGCTCGTCGGCCACCTGCCACATAAAAAAAAGAAAAAAGAGGTGGCGCAGGACCAGGACCGACCTAGATGAAGACTCTCATTATCGGAGGCCAAATCTCACTTTAGGTCGGTACGCCAACATAGTTAGTCTAGTGAGTTAGGTAGATAGATAGATAATTCCTCATTCATTGTAATTACCACACTCCTAAAATCCTGAATCATGGTCCAAGCGTACACCGAGCTCCAGAGCGACAGCTTTGGACGCATCCGGGAATCACACGTTAAGATGAGGAAATAGATAAACTTTATTTTTTTGCACAATGTTTACAGATTCATGTCTATGGTGAGGTTACTATCATGAGGTTACTACAATCTGGTCAAAAATTCTCATTTTTTTTAATAAATAAAGTTTTTATTTCATAGAAACTATTTAACAAAATAATGTGAAGACCCTGACTTTCATGCTAGATTTATAAATCTGTGTGACAGAAATCAGTGTCCTCAACCGATAGTGGTACAGTTTGGAACAGGAATTGATATTGAACCGAAAGTGTTTGCCATTAAAGTGAAAATCGAATGAAGAAAATTGACAGTTTTGTATATTTTGATGTGCAGCTGAACGTACAATGTAAGCGGTTCACAAGGAACGAGTGATCCACTTAGCTACAATCACTCTGCCTTATTACTTCTGTTTTTAGGATTATTTTCTTACCGTATTTCATGAAGTGTGTTCGTTCTCGATCTTTTTCTTAAAGTGCCTCTCCGACTAGCGAAGGTTGGACGTCAATCTAGCATATCCTTTTCGATCTCTAGAGAGGCAAAACAGCTCGGCGACGCTCGCGATCCTCGTCCATTCCCGGATGTTACGCAGCCATGATTTTTTCCTCCGACCCACACGCCTCTTACCAGCTACTTTCCCCATCGTAATTAGTTGCAATAACTCGTATCTATCGTGTCTTAACACATGCCTTAAGTAAGCAACTTTCCCTGTGCTTGATGGTCGATAAGAGTTCGCGTTTCTGGTGACCTCGTCGGAGAACTTCCACATTTGTCACTTTTTGAGTACAGCATCCATCGATAAGCCCAAATTTCAAATGGTTCGATACGCTTTCTGATGTCTTCCTTGATCGTCATAGCTTCGCATCTGTATAGAAGAACAGGCCAGACATAGCAACAGAGCATCCTGATGCGCAGGGAAAGTTTCAGATTGCAATTACAGAGAACACGTTTTATGTTGTTAAAGGAGCTGCGTGCTATTTCAATTCGTGTTCTTATCTCTTGGTCGCTTTCCCAAGCCTCATTCAACTACATATCCAGCTATTTTGTATTTCTGTACCTGCTCCAGTGTGTTCCCGTTGACAGAAACAGACGTGCTAGGGCATGCTCCACTGGACACAACCATTGTCTTCGTCTTGGAGACATTCAACCTCAGACCGGCTTCTTCTCTACATGCATTCACTGCGTCGACTATTCTCTGAAGCTCCTGCTCAGATGATGCTATGAGCACGGTATCATCTGCATATCTAAGATTATTAATTACACGTTCATTAACCTTGACACCACAATCCAGGTCCTAAAACGCTTCAGCCATTATAGCCTCAGAGTACACGTTGAATAACATTGATGACAATATGCAACCCTGTCGCACTCCCCTTTTAATTTCAATCTCTTCAGATTCTTTACCTTCCATTCGGACAGTAGCTTCGTTCTCTATACGAGTGCCCAAAACATTTTAACTATTATTTTTTCCCTGAAATAAGGGAGAAATTCCATAATTTTGGAACCCTACATACGGACAGCATCAGGAATTAGGGGCCTCTGCCGAAAAAAGATAAAGATAGGTGCTGCTTACTTAGGATCGTTGAAACTTTTGACTGACCCCTTTGCTGAAGTAGGGGGAGGGGGGAAGGGGGACTTTTGTTAGCTTCATAAGCTATGTTTAGCGACGTGCCGCTTAATTATGTTAGGGGATTTTTTTTACTGCTGTTTCAAACAAACGTGCGCGGCTCGTGGCAACAACAAGTACATTAAATTCAAGTTCGTATCTTGCTATCTCATTACTTAAAGCAAATGTTGCCGAGTGTCAAACGCCTTTCAAATTTAACCATGTAACCTCCGAGATAATAGTTAAAACTTTCAAAGATCTGAATATGAAAAAAACTGAAGATCTTTGGGGAATATCAGTAGAAATTTTAAGAAATATAATACTAGTTATTGCACCCCATTTGGCAACGATATTCAACAGATGTATTGATGAGGGTCAGTTTCCTAGCTTAATGAAGTACAGCAAAATCATACCGTTATTTAAATCAGGTGAAAAAAGTGACCCTTCTAACTTTAGGCCTATTTCTATATTACCAGCACTGAGTAAAATTTTTGAAAAAGTCATATTCGTTCAGTTGCTGTCTCATTTTAAAGTTAACGACTTACTTCATAGTAAACAATTTGGGTTTACCAAGGGTAAGTCAACCACTGACGCAGGAGTTGCACTTATTAAGTATATTTTTGATGCATGGGAAAACAAACAGGATGCAATTGGTGTTTTCTGTGACCTCTCGAAGGCGTTTGATTGCGTTGAGCATCAAACATTATTGTTGAAGTTAGCTCACTATGGTGTTCTAAATAATGCATTAAGTTTGATAAATTCTTACTTATCAGATAGACTTCAGAAGGTCAGTGTCAATGGAACTGACTCTTCAGGCGCCCCTCTATTAATGGGAGTGCCCCAAGGATCTATATTGGGACCTCTGCTCTTCCTAATATACATAAATGACCTCCCTTACTTTGCACAAGATCTTTGTGAAGTAGTGTTATTTGCTGATGATACCTCGTTGATTTTTAACGTTGACCGTCGAAAAGATACGTTTGACGACGTAAATGACACCCTCTCACAAGTGCTACATTGGTTTACAACTAACAACTTGCTTTTAAATGCCAAGAAAACCAAATGTGTAAAATTCACTATGCCCAATGTAAAGCAGGTCAACACTAACATCGTTATGAATAATGAACACATTGAAGTTATTAATTCGACAATTTTCTTAGGTATTACACTGGATGCCAAACTTCAATGGAATCCACACTTGGCAGCCTTGGCGGGAAGACTTAGTTCCGCCGCATATGCGGTTAAGAAGATCAGACATCTGACTGATATTGAAACCGCGAGACTGGTTTATTTTAGTTATTTTCATAGTATAATGTCATATGGTCTATTGTTGTGGGGGTCGGCGGCTGAGATACAAACTATTTTTGTATTGCAGAAGAGGGCCATCCGCTCCATATACAACCTTAGGCCTCGCGATTCGCTGAAAGAACTGTTTAAGAATATCGACATTTTAACTGTAGCTTCCCAATACATTTTGGACTGTATTTTGTACGTGCGTAAGAACATTGATATTTTTTCTAAAAAATCTGAGTGTCATGGTTTTAACACTAGAAATAAACACAAGCTCGCGATTCCAAATCTGAAGCTCCAAAAGATTAATAGTTCATTTGTTGGACAAAGTATTAAAATGTACAATAAGTTGCCACAAAATGTAATTGAGTTACCAACGCATAAATTTAAATCCCACGTGAAAACCTGTTTAATGAGTAAAGGATACTATAAAATTGTAGATTACTTAAATGATAAGGATTCGTGGACATAATGACCTCCGTGCCTGCACACATGTAGTAATTTTATAAATATTTACTGAAATCACTATTATTATATAATTAATCAGTTTTAATAAATTAGGCTTAGCAGCATTTATTATTGTATACAAATTGATTAGTATTGATTAATCAAACAATTGACAAGATGCTAACCACCTACTATTGTACACCTCGTCCTGCAGTTTATTAGTATTGGATTAAGTACTCTGTGACCTATGAGGGGAACCTAAGTAGTCATGCTCACTCAAATGTCTCTGAGGTGGTGGCGTTATGTGGCGGGTCATTACATTCCCTCTAATATGGTTGAGTGAAATGATGGCTGACACATACGTCATACTTGTGAACAGGTGCCACCTTTGGGGACTGGTCCTCTTCGGTTTACCTCATATTTAGCTTTTAATTTGTTTCATTCTATTTTGTGTTGCATTAGACTGTATGACTTGGTATGAGGATAATAAACCATTGTAAAAAAGTTGGCGATTAAAAAGAGTAACTGGCGAGTTTCTTGCCGGATCTTCTCGACCAGAAACAACTTTCCGAGCCGGTGATAAAATCGCATTATGTTTATTTATTTCTTTAGTATATTTTATGTATCAACATATATATGTATTAACATGTAAATTATTACATAAGTACTTATAAATAGTTTTAAATCATTCAAATGTATGACGATTTGTAAGTGCTGTGTACAAGCCTATGCAAATAAAGAATTATTTGATTGATTGATTGATTGCTCGTCTGATGGTAACTACTGCCGCTTATGAAAGCCTACAACTCCAGAGGACACGCATACGTGTTGCCGACCCTTGAAAAACCTTAACACTCCTTTTTTGAAGAACCTCATACTGCAGTCCCTCGGGAAAACCTCTGATGGGAGCTGATTCCACCGCCGATTGCTTCGTAGGAGATAAATTCTCTGAAATACACTCCAGTTTTAGCAATCTACAAAAAAATGGAAACTTGTAGGAATAAATTTATGACACTATTTTGCTACAAAAATTCTTAATACTTTCCTTTATGATTTTTTTTGTAAATGTCTCATAATTGCTACAATTAATACGAATCCCATAAAAATTAAAATTTGTCAAAAAATCCAAAAAGTCTCGCACTCAGTTGTTCTACCGTAAAAAGTTGTGAGGCCTATGTCTAGCAAGTCGATTATTAACTTGGCAATCGGTTATTGAATATTTGACTCGGCCATTGCATGACAACACAATCTTTGTCTCCACAAAGGATAGATATATTACATAAAAGCGTGTAAAATAATTACATCTCATGTTTGTTTTGTAGAGGCAGCTACATCGTATCCTCATTATGAAGTTTCAAATTACACAAGTTCCGATTAAATTAATAGTTTGCGCTGTGTTTGATTGTTCAAGTATAACCTTGTTGCGTATACTTTCTGCCCTGCGAACTACATAATAGGGTAGTTTCATCTATCAAAATTAATTTACGAAAGTGTGTTATATTACTTTGTTTAATAATTAAGTGGTTTTGTTTTATAATTTCGAAAATGAAATTGTAGTTTTATTAGCTTCCTTCCGTGGTAGTACCTATTTTTGTATTCGTTTATGGTAGTACCTATTTGTGTATTGGTTTATAAAAATCTGGTGTTCAGGCGGGAATCGATCACACATCCTCCACATTCCGGTTGATGATAATGTCTGTATGATGGTTAATATCGAAAGTACTTTATTTTTATTGCTCCATACGTAGAGTACGTACAAAGCACTTTATCCTTTGTCCGTCTCCTGATTGTATCCTACCTTTCTTGGTACGAACTGCTAACTGATGATAACAAACAAGCTGTTCACACTTCGTAGTGGAGTTACAGCCTAAAAAATATAGATTAACATGTTTTGTTGTACTGTAGCTACAGTATCTCTGTTTAGTGTTACCAATAAATAAATAAAATTGGTGGAGAGGTTTTTTTTATATATTAAATGGGTTGGCACTTGACCTCATCTCACCTGATGAAAAGTGACAATAAGGTCTAAGATGTAGCGTGCTTACCCAGAAGAAGCCTCTTTCCTTTCGACTTAAAGACACCCATATTGTAGCTCTCTAGGAATACAGAAGCCGGCAAGTTGTTCCAATCCTTAGCAGTTCGTACCAAGGAAGAAGAAGCGAAACGCTACGTACGAGCTGGTGGAACTTCCACAGTTTTCGCCCGCGGCGTTGTCCGTGTAGTATATGTTTTTGTTCATCCCACAGGAACCTGTCATTTTTCTAGATAAAAAATATCCGTCCCTTGATACTAAGCTACAACCTAATTCTCCACCAAATATAAATACAAATATTCTTAATTTGCATAAAACATGGTACATTTATGGTCTTATTCTATAAGTAGCCATTTACGCATGTTTATTCGATATTAGTTCACTCTGTAACATCTAGATACCTCTGTTAACTTTTTAAATTCAAACAGCACTGTCTGTGTATTAGCCATTGTTTAATATGAACTTTGTCCTAAGAAGCTCATAATGTACATATAATGTTATCAAATTAAATTTTATATCTGTATTAATTAATGTCTGTTGTGTGAAAAATTTGTGAGTTGGTGTAAGCTTTAAAGATGAATGGATCATAAAGTGAACAATAATGCGCCGTGTGGTCTCCGGCAGAGTAGAATAGGCCAACCTCACTCTTACCGAGGTGTCGTAAAAGGGGACTAAGGTAAAGCTGCTGGTATGATCATCAGCACCCAGAGAAGGAAAACTCTGGATTTATATCAAAACCCTCGCCAACCCGTCTGCCAAGCGTGGTGAGTATGGCAATTACCCCTCATGTGATTGAGGGAGGCCCGTGCCCGAGCGGTGGGGACTTAAATGGGCTGACGATGACGATGATGATGATGAATAATAATGTAAGTGTACCTACTATTTTTGTGTAATAGTATGCCTGTACTCAAAAATGTATATGTTACGGTAAATCTGATTAATTGAAAATTATTAATATTTTTACAGCATTATTAATAATGACCACATGTTTTGGTAAATGTGAATAAACGATCGATTTTTTTTTACTTTTAGTAGTACCTAATTATTAATAATTCACGACATATATTGGTAAAAGTTGATAGTCTTCTGGCGTTTTTTGCTTAGTTTTCTCTTTAGAAGTTATAACCTTGTTTAAAAAGTAATATACTCGTCTCGTGTAAATAATTGGTGATTTTTTCCTTTCTCCGATTTTATTTCAAGGCATTTCTCATTAAATCTGGTTTTCATAATAAGTAGGTCTCTCATTTCAATACGAAAACGGAACTCAAACCCAAAAGTTCACAAACTTTTTATGTCAGCAACAACGTGCTGATGTTGATATTGCATAAACCCGATATTACCCGCTTGTACCCGATATAACCCGATATTAGGTACGCTACTAACGCGTCGCCTACGCGGTTCCCTCGCGTGGCATCCCACCCGCTCCTCTCGCACATCGCACACACCTTCCCCCGCCCCGCAACCCTTGGAAACTTATTACATTTATCATTACTATGGTTAAATTATTAATAAAAACCAACAAATGTGATTAATTTATCACTTTAACCTCGACTTTCGGTAATTATTATTAATCTCCAATTGTTCACTCTTACCGTAACAAATATGAAATAAAGAATTTTGAAAAGAAAGAAAAGTCTATCTATCGACAAGCACATATTTCCTTTTTTTTTTTTTTTTTTTTGATGACCCAGTGAAAATGCACCTTATGCACGCTGAGAGGGGCTTTCCTCCGGGTTAGGTCTCTGCTAATCAGAGACCGTCCGGAGGCATACCCAATAAAAACACTGGGGCGTTCCCATCCCTCGCCCAGGAAACACTCAGACCGGGGTGAGGACTGCCACGGGGGCTTCATCCGTCGCCCGGTCGGGGCGAAGAGGCTCGCCAGCTCGGCCTCTCTCCCACTCAACCTCCCGGGTAGCACCCACGCTGCTGGAGGCAGTACAAGCACCACCGAGAGGAGGACTGCGGGCACCCCTCCCCGCACATACACTGCTGGTTGCAGTGCAGTGCGAGTTAGGGACAAACCCGCAGGCTTTCAACATAATAACGCGTCGCAGAAACCGACTCCGCTGGCTGCGGAGCCGAGGAAATCCGCGACGCAAACAACTCCGACCTACCACCGCAATTCGCTGGCTGCGACCTTGCGGCGCAGGTCCCCAAACGTGGGCCTTGCGGCCACTGCGCCCGGAGGCGCTCCACTGTAGGAGGATGCCGACGTCAAAGCGCCCCGCCGGAAAACCGCCGCGCAACCCGCGCGGGCGGGGCCGGACACAGCATCCCCAGGTCCGAAGACAAAAATGGCGCCTGCAACCCCGCTGTGCAATGGTTTAACCCGCTTTCACGGGCCCTAGTGCACCGTCAGGGAACGACGCGAAGACGCCGGTCCTCAGACCCTCCGCGCGACAATGTAGGCCCTGTAGCGAAGTGCGCTTCAGCGCGGTCGCACGACAGGGCCGGTCCGTCGGGTGTGCATCCTTCGGCTAACAGGTAGCAATCCACGAATGAATTACTACCCGTCATTGCCCAGGAAAAACCGTGCTCCGCGGTAACCGTTTCTGCCTAATACCAACCGAAGTTGGAATCAGGACAGAACTGATTACCAGCAGGGCCACTCGAGGAGGTAGATGCACCTGAGTCCCCAAGCACATATTTCCTAATTTAACGGACATAATTTGTCCGTCCGTCGTTAGGTAAGTAATAACCAATTTTTAACTAACACGGTCCAGACGTTCTTGAGTGGTGTAATTACCACAACTTTCATTTTTTTATGTGAAAGGAGGCAGACGAGCAGTCGGATCACCTGATGGTAAGCGATCGTCGCCGCCCATGGACACCCGCGACACCAGTGGAGTCACAAGTGCGCTGCAAACCTTTAAACTCCCCTTTGCCCCGGATTGGTCCTCCAGTACCCTCACTCAGGCAGCGAAACACGGCAGAGTGCCGCTTTACGCCGGTTTCCTGTGAGGCCGTGGTATCACTTCGGTCGAGCCGGCCCATTCATGCCGAAGGCTCTCCCATGGTCAAAATATTAAGGTATTTATGGCTATTTTACATTAAAATGTCAAATTTTATTGTAAAATTTTAAGTGAAAGTTTTCAATAAGGTTAAGATTGTGTAATTAGACTTAAAATATGAAACAGACTTAAAAGTTATATTGAAATATCTTGTTAGTTAAGAAGTCGCTATAAAGAATTTATCGCCTAATAAATTTAAAGTCTCGATTAAGTTGTACAAAAATATTGTTCAAATAAGAAGTTTCTATTGAAATCAGGAGAAGTTTGAATTGAAAGACGAGTAGGTGTCTTTACGTGTTCTTATTTCAATTTAATCTTCTAATTTGAACAATATTTTTGTGCCCATGGAAATCAGACGCGAAGAAACCCGAAGGCCAAATTTCGGAGAATCACCCCTATACGTTCGAGTGCACTTGGATTATTCACCTTATTATTCAGAAGTAATAACAGCTAACGTCTCAGTCCTAAAGTGTTTCGACATATCATACCTGTGACAAATAGAGAGGGATAGAGGAAGGGATAATATCCAAACATTCGTTTGAACACGTATCTCGCAAACTTACGCTGGATTTTCTCTAGCATTACCGTATAGTTTTGTCCAAATTTGACCTCCTCACTCCTTCAAATTTTACAAATAACCATAATTATAGTTAATATTTTTAAAGCAATCTTGTGTTAAGGTGTGGATTCGCGTCCCACCTGAAAACGAGATTAAATTTTTAAGCGTGTTATTTACTTAAGAATAAATTGCAAAAGATTGCTATAAAAAATATCAACTATTGATTTAGCAGTCTCATCTTAACTGGTGGTCAAATATTGTAATAATATTTCCACTGGATATTTTAAATACACCTACAATATTGACGAGACTATCGACAGCTCAAGTCGAATCAAGCACTTACAAATTTCGTCGTCTTAGTAACGCGTTCAGTGGTCTAATTGGTAGAACATTCACCCGGATTGTGGAAGGTGTGGGTCGAGTCCCACCTGAACACGAGATGAAATTTTTAAGGGTGTTATTTATTTAAGCATAATTTGTACCATTGCTATTGCAATAAGAATGATTGTTCCTTGAACGTTGATAATATTACTCAAATACTTTTCTTAACCGACTTAAAGCAGAAGAGGTTCTCAATATTAATGTTTGTGCGCCGATTTCTTTGCCTTTGCATTTAGATGATTTTTTTTTAGTTCTAAAGTAAATAGTGCCGGATTGGTACCATGATCAGGATACCAGGATCTGATGATGGGATCCTAGTAAAATTGAGGGGACTCAAATTTTAGGGACACGTAATGTTTTTGTATCTTTTTTCAAAACTACATCGGTATTTACGCCTGACTGTATTAATTCTGTAGCTCTGCTGATGATGGAAGGTCAACTCCTCAACAGTAAGGAGTTCAGAAATAACTTTTTCAATACTGTACTCACAATTCGTTTTTTAGTTATTTTGCGGGGGTGGAAGAGAGAGGGAGGGGGATCGCTGAAAATGTTGTATTCAATTACAAGATATCATTGGGCGCCGACTTCGGTAACACCTTTTCTTCATGTTATTTAATTTTACACTGTTTAGTTCGTGGTTTTAGAAGGCGGTTTTTTTTCGTAGAAATTCTTTTTAAACATTCTCAAGAGTAGGTACTTTATTTGGAGTGACGTTTCCAAATCCATACTTAATAATAGTATCTAACTACACTTTCGAAGGCTTCTGCTGTTTTTCGCGGTTTTGGCTTTGGGCCCCGTGTTGGTGTACATTTTTATTCGTATGTGTCCGTGGAAGTGTTGGTGGCGTTTTCCTCGAGCCTCTTGCGGAGTAATCACGGATATAATATCACCAGTGATCCATTTTTACTGTCTCCGAGGAAGGGATCACCCTTGCTGTTATACGCTTCCTCACATCTGCCTCACATATCGATCGAAGCCTGTGCCATCTGGCGGGAAGCAGCGTATCAGTCGAGGCTATCGGTATCTCGCACTAATTAACCTGCTAAAATAAATTAAAATCGATTAGCGGCGCTAGTTTCTACGAGGTGTCGCCTTAATAATTTCTTCTTTGACGTAAGCAAGTCAACTATCGATAGTGAAACTATCGATAATTAGGCAACACTAGGCGTTATTATCACTATATACTCGAGCCGGCCTATTCATGAATTCACATGAATAGGCCGGCTCGAGTATATAGTGATAATGCTGAAGCGTTCAACTCCCACGGTAGGTAGATATCTTAGCATGACGTGTATGACAAGACTTATCCTCCATTCGAGTCACAGGTAATAAACTCTAAAATATGGACATCTAAAGTCGTAGAGTCGTCGCTAGGGAGCGCTGGCGCTTCGCGCGTAACGAATGCTTGTAATGACCTGCGTTAGTTTTAATTAAGTAATTATTACCATAAATGTGGCTGCAAAACTAGGAGCCTAACGGCATTTCACGTGATGACGGCAAGAAACCATACAATGTTTCTCATCCCTTGGAAGATGAGATGTGCTCTCATGTGGGATGCTACCTGGGTCGACACTCTGGCACTGTCTCATCTCCCCGGGACTACGAGGAGTGCCGGAGCTGTAGCCGACGCATCAGAGAGACTGAAAGCTACAAAGTATAGGCATCTATCCGGTACCTACCACTTTCTAGCTTTCGGTGTTGAAACACTCGGCTCGTGGAGTTCCGACACTCTCTCTTACTTTCCTCTCTTCGACACTCTCAGTGGACACATTACATCAAGGAACATAATACTGATTTCCATTATAATATAGAATGGAATAACTATAAAAGTAATATGGGTTGGCCGTGTGGTCCCCGGCAGAGTAGAATAGGCCACCCTCACTCTTACCGAGGTGTCGTAAAAGGCGACTAAGGTAAAGCTGCTGGCATGATCATCAGCACCCAGAGAAGGAAAACTCTGCATTTATGTCAAAACCCTCGCCAACCCGTCTGCCAAGCGTGGTGAGTATGGCTATTACCCTTCATGTGATTGAGGGAGGCCCGTGCCCCAGCAGTGGGGACTTAAATGGGCTGACGATGTTGAATATGGGTTCGTAGGTAGGTTAGTCGTCGGGTGTCAATCAATTGTTAAAATATTGCTTTTTTTTTGTTTTGTTTTTTCTCCATCTTTTAATGTGGGAGAGCCACGCTTAGGCATGAACGAGCCGGCTCGACCGGAGTTATACCACTGCCTCACAGAAGACCGGCGTGAAGCAGCGCCCGCGCTGTGTTTCGCCGTGTGAGTGAGGTTACCGGAGGCCCAATGGGGGGAAGGGGAAAAGGCTGGCAGCGCACTTGTGATTCCACTGGTGTTGCGGGTGTCCATAGGCCGCGGAATTGCTTACCATCAGGTGATCCGTCTGCTCGTCTGCCACCTCTCATATAAAAAAAAAATACTTGCGAATGCCATTTTTTTGTTGTTTTTTTTAAATATAATTTTAATGTTTTTAAATTAATTATGTATTTCTGTGTTATTATTTCTTTGTTTTGTATATGTAATTTTTCATTTTCTTTTTACTTGTATTTATTGCATGTCAATCTTTAATGATATTTTTTTCAATGCAAAGGCGTCACCCAAGGTCCAGCCTGAAAACCAGCGCTGCAGCTGCTGTATGTGGCAGTTGCAGCATATGCTGAGGCTGAGCCTTGTTGGCCGCAACTCTTTGTCTCTCTACCTTGTTTTCTCTGTTTTGTTCTATGTGTAATGTGTTGTGGTCAATAAATTGTTTCTTATCTTATCTTATCTTCGGTGACTTAGCTAAGCGTTTAGTCGAAGTCACGTGAGAGCCAAGGGCTGGCAGCTACCTCTCCCAGAGGGGCAATGCTGTGCATTTTGGGTACACTGCCACAGGGACCCACTTTGTTTTAACTTTCCTTTTTAAACTTACTTTTAGCTTAGCGTTAAGCGTACCCCGGGCTCCAAAGCGACAGCTTTGGACGCAACTGGGAAATACACGCTAAAATAAGGAGAATGCGTATACAATATTACATACTAATGACCGTGGGTGGTTCTCCCGCTTCGGCATTAATGGGCGGGCTCGACCGGAATGATACAGAAAACTGGCGTGAAGCAGCACTGTGCTGTGCTTTACTGCGTGAGTGGCTTAAAGGGGGCTTAAAGGGCACGGTAGCCCGGGTGTCTATCATCATAATCATCGTCAGCCCATTAAAGTCCCCACTGCTGGGACACGGGCCTCCCTCAATCACATGAGGGGTAATTGCCATACTCACCACGCTTGGCAGACGGGTTGGCGAGGGTTTTGATATAAATGCAGAGTTTTCCTTCTCTGGGTGCTGATGATCATGCCAGTAGCTTAACCTTAGTCCATGGCTTACATTAGTCGGGTGTCCATGGGCGGCGGCAATCGCTTACCATTAGGTGATCCGTCTGCACGTCTACCACCTATCACATAAAAATGCTTAGGACACAGGCGACTAAACTAACTAGGATGGTGCATCGACCCTTATTGAGTCTTGGCCTCTGATAAGCCTCCATCTCGGTCTTGCGCCACTTCCTGCCAGTGTTCTGCCAAGAGTCCGCGCAAATCTTTATTGACCTCATCTTTCCAGCAGAACGAGTATCTAGGAGACGCCTGACTAGCCTATTAGGACACATAGTATCAGCCTAATACTGTCCCACTGCAGGGCCTCCATTATAGAAATCAAGTCATCGCTACTATGATGGGATTAGGCTTAAGCACCACGCTTAAGTCACATTAAGTCATGGTAATAATGAATTTATTGCAATGCGGATTGATGGTCATAATAAAAATCGATCGAATTTGCTTGATTCGGGATTTGAACCCTGGACCCCGATTTCATGGCCTGGTACTTAAACTACTAGACCAACAGGGCGATTTAGGACACACAGGTGACACATAAAATATTTTTTTTACCATTCTCTGTAAGTAGTTTGCTGTTTATAATATTGCCCAACAAATACAATCCTTTTTTAGGCGAGCCGCACGCTGGTTTGCCACCGTCTTTGTATCATTTTTCTTACCAACAGGCTCAAGAGAGCTAATATACTATGTCACTATATAAAAAAATATTTTAAATTAGGTATCTCAACGATCAGCTACTTACGCAGGATATAATCAGTGCTCAAGTGTGTGCGCAAACACTAGTGTATTCTTTATTCCCTTTCCCTCATATTCCGATTGGACACCAGTGTGACACGACTGGAGAGGAACCGGAGAGGGCGCAGGACCTACAGCTTAACGTGCTTTCCGAGGCACGGGGGGACAAGACCGCCAACTTCCAGACTCCGGTCTGACAGTAAAACTCAGCTCAACCCAGTGGCGTAGCGTGCCTTGTCGGGGCCCCGTATAAAAATTGTTTGGAGGCCCTTATATGGGGTAAAGATTTACCACAAAAGAAAAAAATATTGTGAATAGAAATATTTATATTTTATCATAACATAATTGCACCATTAATACATTTTGGAACTTTTGAACACACGCTTAAGGTGACAGGTAGGGCACACTAGCGACGCCAATTAGTTTTTTAATTTTTAGCTACTAACCGGATCCATTTTAAACAATATCGGGGTTACAACCTCTAGGCCAACACTTATACTATTTATTAAATAACCATGCCCAAATTTGAGGTCCGTTTTTGTAGGTGAAAAATTGATTCACTAAAAAATTGGCCGCTTTTGGCGTGAATTAATTTTTCGCGTACGCGACCCAACACTTGTGCATGGTTATTTAGTAGTATAAGTGTTTGCCTAGAGCTTGTTACCCCGAAATTGTTTAAAATAAATTCGGTATAGAGTAAGTATAGATATTAAATTTACCTAAGTTACCATATTTTGTACTATGTAAGAATTACAATAAGCCTAGAACTGTGTAAGATTATGGTGAGAAATAAAGTATTATTATTATTATTATATATATTTTTAAGCCTTGGCTTTCTCCAGCCTTTGAAAAAGGCGGGTAAGTATTCCTACGACACGGACCTCAGTCAAGCGTCATAGGATTGAGTGTAGTGGATCCGGATGACAAAAACTTTCGGGCGATTCGACATGTGTTAAGTATGCTAGCTTTTTGAAGTAAATAGGTAATTTTTGTGGGGATGTTTAACAATTCAAGGCTCTTTTTTATACTATTGGGGATAACTCCTGTTGATGAAATAACTATTGGAATTATATGTACAGTTTCGGCATGCCACTGTTGTTTTAGCTCTATTGCCAGGTCATGATATTTTGTTATTTTTTCTGAGATGGTTGCTTGAAGGTTGTGTGTATTAGGAACTGCTATATCTATTAAATAAATTGTTTTGTTATCTTTGTCATGTAGGGTGATATCTGGCCTATTAAAATGTACTGTTTTATCTGTTATTATCGTTCGGTCCCAATATAATTTTGTCTGTTGGTTTTCAAAAACAGTTGTTGGAGAGTATTTGTAATAAGGAACTTTTTCTCGGATGAATTTAAATGCATGCGCTAGGTATTGATGTATAATTGAGGCGATCTGGTCATGTCGGTGTTTGTAATCGGATTGTACTAAAGTCTTGCAGGCTCCTGTGATGTGCTGAATTGTTTCGGGGGCGCTATTGCAGTGGCGGCATTGATCGGTTTGTATTTCCTTTGTAACGTGTTTTCTATAATTTCTTGTTGCTATCACCTGATCCTGAATGGCCATCATAAATGCCTCTGTTTCGGGGAAGAGTTCACCTCTTGTCAGCCATTCGTTCGACGCTTCAAAGTCGACATGATTTTGGCTTAAATCGGCTTTGTGTCTCCCGTGCAGGGATTTTTGTGCCCATTCAGCAATTTTTGTCTGATTGTCCGTGATTATTTCATTTTTTTGAACGTGTGAGTCGTGTAGGTTTAGAGGGGTCAGTTTGTTGTCAGCTTCAATTGAAAATTTGTGTAGTGAAGATGTTTCAGCTTTTCTATAGAAGTATTTTCTTAGAGTTGTGACTTGTTTGTTGTGTAAATTAGTGACGTCTATGAGTCCTCTTCCGCCTTCACGTCTAGGGAGGGTGAGTCTTTGGGTGCATGACTTTGGGTGGTGCTTTCTGTGTTTGGTCATGTGTGTATTAATAGTGCGCTGCAATGTTGTGAGTTCTGTCTGTGACCATCTGATGATTCCGAATGAGTAAGTAAGTATTGGTATCGCATATGAGTTAATTGCTTTGACGATGTTTTTTGAATTGAGATGTGATCTTAAAATTTGATTTAATCGATGTTTAAATTTTGATATTAGTTCAGCTTTAGTCTGCTTCTGATTTATATGCTTGCATTGTTGGAAGCCTAAATATTTGTATGTGGTATAGTCGTCCATTGGAGTGATGATTTCTCCTGTTTCTAGCGCGTAGCTTTTGTCTTGCAACTTGCCTTTTTCTATGGAATTAATTTTACATTTTTCCACACCAAATTTCATGCGTATGTCCTGTGAAAACTTTTGTGTAATATCTGCTAGTTTATATAATCGGTCAATGTCAGGTGCATAAAGTTTTATGTCGTCCATGTACATTAAATGGGATAATGTTTGAGAATTACTACTGTTGATTTGATTTATTCTGTAACCTGCTTGTGATTTATTTAATAACTGTGATAATGGATTCAAGGCTAAGCAAAACCATAATGGGCTAAGAGCGTCTCCTTGAAATATGCCGCGTTTTATTTGAATTGGTTCGGTAGTGAGCGATATGTCTTTATTTTGTTTTAACTTCAGTACTGTTTGCCAGTTTTGCATTGTGGTTTTGAGAAATGAAACTATTGTTGGGTGTATTTTGTTAATGCAAAGAACTTGGATAAGCCAGCTATGTGGAACGGAGTCAAATGCTTTTCGGTAGTCGACAAACATAGTATGGATATTTTTTCTCTTCTTCAGTGCTTCTTTAATGGCTATTGCATCTAATGTCAACTGTTCCTTGCATCCCTGACTGAATTTTCTGCAACCCTTCTGTTCTTCCGCTAGCAAGTTATTCCTGTCTAAGTGTGTATATATAGTCTCAGAAATGCATGCGGTTAATATTTTGTAGATAGTTTGTAAACAGGTTATCGGTCGATATTTAGCTGGGTTCTTCGTATCCTGGTCTTTTGGCAACATATAAGTAACTCCCTGTGTTATATAGTTTGGCATTGTCTCCGGCATCTGAATAAAATTATTTAAATGTTGGTGAATATATGGGTGCGTACAAGTAAATTTTTTATACCAGAAGTTATGGATATTATCAGTTCCAGGAGCTTTCCAGTTGTGTGTACGTCTTATAATTTCTATGAAGGTTTCAGCGGTTATCATGTCAAATTCCATTTCTTGAGTATCTGATTCAGTATTATCTTCCTGTAACCAATCTGCATTGCTATTATGTTCGACAGGGTTTTGCCATATATTGGCCCAAAATTCATGTAAAGACTCGGATGTAGGAGTTTCATTATTTGTACTTATGTTTGTATTATTACTAGTTAGATTTCTATAGAATACTTTTTCATTGGTATTAAAGTTTACATTCTGAGTTTTTCTGTTAGTACAAGTTAGGTATCTTTTGAGTCGGCTAGATGTGGTATTTAATTTTTGTTTTAATGTATCTAGAAAATGAATTAGTTCTGTGTTTTCTGCTTCGTAGCTGGCGTGTACCTTATACTTTTCTTTAATCTCTTGTACTGTTTTGACTATTGAGTGGTTTGAATTTCCTCTAATGAACTCTGTCAAGTGGGCTATGTACAAGCGAAGTGCTCGTATCTTCTTTTCTAGTCTTTTTTGCCATTTTGGTTTGTTATCCCGATTACTTTTGTTTGTGCTATCACAAGAGTTTTCATGTATTTTGGCGCCATTACAGATTGCTGATGTAAAAGCTGCAGAGTATATAATTGTCTGTAGAGTAGAAAAGTCTTGGTCAGTGGCTATATGTTTCGGTAAAATTTCTTTATTAATGTGTTCGACTATAAAAGCAAATTTACGCGATGATTTTTGTTTTGGAATGTACGGTCTAGATATAGGATCAGTGGTGATAAATTTGTCTAAACTAATGTTGAATTGTTTTTCAATAGTGTCTGTTTCTATGTACGATTTGTGTCTGTATTGTTTTCTGCTTTTTGTTTGAGTATCTAAATGTACCTTATTATTTGTCTGATTTAATTGTAAGTCTATATGATTATCAATTTCTGTTATAGAGATTGCGTCTTTATGATTGATACCGTTTTTTGTAGTTACTTGATTAGTCTGCTGCAAGATCGCTCCTACTTCTCGTTTAATTTGTTCAATCCTTTCTTCAGAAATCAGTCGGTTTCTGAGTATAACTCTTCTTTGATCTGATACACGCTGCTCACTTACATGGGATAAATGTGGGTAGTGTTCTTTAAATTTGTCGTAGAGTTTTTTTCTATAGATAGTCATATCGGTCTCAAGTTCCGTTACTTCAAAGTAGCTGCGAATAATCATTTCATTGATTTCTTCTGACCATCTCATCCTTTCATAACCCTGATTTTGTGTTGTATTCTGTGTAAATTCTGTACGTTGCCTTGATTGTTGTAATTCTATTGCCACTTCTGTTCTTATTTCGTCTAAAATTTGTTGCGGTAATAATTTATTGTTCACAATAGCCCTACGTTGATCGCCTATCCGTTGTCGCGATGCCTCCATAGCCGGAAAGGCTTCACTAAATTGTTGGTGTAATGGTCCTAAGTGACCCCGTTTATTTTGCTGTTCAAGATGTGTGAGTATTAAATATTTGCGCCAGATGAACATGTTCATTTCATCATTCCATCTTTTTCGCGCTCGTTTTTGGCCAGTACTGGGTGCAAACTGTGAAGCGGTTGCTTCTTGCACAACATGAACTGACATAGGAGATACTGTGGATGATCGGGACACTATTACATTTTCATATGATTTAAGGGATGAGTTAGGTGATTGAAATAGGCTATGGGTCGAAGATATTGGAGATGGAGGGTCTGGACTGTTTTCGGCTGTCATAAATTCGGGATCTAGCCCAGCGAAGGCCCGCCTGCTCAGCTCTTCGCCACCGACGGCTTGCATGCTGGAACACCCAGCGCCGGCTCCAGGTGTGCCCCGGTGATAGCCCCCGGGAAGCGGCCGTAAATTATATTTCCTTTTCTGCGTCTCCATCATTTGGGTTTTTTGGTTTTGGGATCGTTGGTTGGGAAGGGTAGCCAAGTTGGTATTGGCGAGTAGTATCTCCTGCGTGTGCAAGGTGCAGCATAGATGTTAGTTTGCTGAAGTCAATAGTGCAAGCCTTCCCGTAAGCCCCCCCACCACGTCAAGGTGACCCCTCGGGGGGGAAATTATTATTATTATTATTATAGTAGCCAAAAATTAAAATCGATTGGCGTAGCTAGTGTGCCCTACCCGTCACCTTAAGGCGGGAAAAAAAGTAATTGCTTTATAGAATTTTGTCATTTGTAAAATAAAATAAATTAGAAAGTTTTTATTTATTTTCCTTACACACTTTGGGGGCCCCCGTGGCCCGGGGGCCCCATATAATTGATACGGCAGATACCTCAACCGTACAGCACTACCCGCTGCACCAACGAGGCAGTATACAAACCAACAAAACCAACAAACAAAAAAAAAGGTAAGCCCAATTAAACAAAACATTTTATATTCTCAAGTGTACAAACTAAATTTGTGTACACAGCTACACATTCTATGTACTCGTATGTGGATACGATAGACATTAACTCTTTGAAAAAAGCGTAGGTAGTGAGAACCTTTTCAGACTTGGCACCCACGCTAACGTGCCCCGCTCCTAATGAAGCTGCGTCGTTTTAATCAGAGAATTTAGGGCAATCTACTAGACCTGGCCAAAACGTATCTTTCTCAAGTTTGGATCATTTAAATCCGGAACAGTGACAAGAGTCGTTTCAATGATACGCTTCATTTGGAATATTTGGAATATCGACTCTCAGATTAATTCAGAACAGAGAGCGACTCGATTAGAATTACCCCTTATATAATTATTTTTCCTGTGATAAGTAACAGACGAGCAGACGGATCACCTGATAGTAAGAGATTGCAGTGGAGTCACAAGTGCGCTGCCAACCTTTAAACCGACTTTACCCCGGATTGGGCCTCCGGTACCCTCACTCACGCAGCGCAACACAGCACAGTGCTGCTTTACGCCGGTTTCTGTAAGGCCGTGGTATCACTCCGGTTGATCCGGCCCATTCATGCCCAAGCGTGGCTGTCCCACGGTAAAAATACGCTTCATTTGGAACAATTGAAACATTCGGCTCTCAGATTGATTCAGATTAGAGAGCGACTCGATTAGAGTTACCCCTTATTTAAATTATTTTACTTATTAATAAGTTTCATACACGCTATAGATTTTTATTATTGTTGGCCTAAAGATCATTTTTTTCTGACACTAATGGCTGTCATCTCTGTGTTAGTTATACCTACCTATTTCTCTCGCTATCAGTGATCATCTGTAGTTCGTCGCTGCATGGGGCATGGGTGTTTTAACAAACGCCCGTGTGATATGCGTCTCAGGGATGATAGTACGTGTATATGTGGGGAACGCGAGGAGGACAGACATCATGTATTGTGGTGCTGTCCAGTATACCAGGACCTACGTGGGGAGCTGCTAAAAGGAATTGTGGTTTTTTCAATCAATCAATCAAATCAATCAATCAAATAATTCTTTATTTGCATAGGCTTGTATACAGCACTTACAAATCGTCATACATTTTAATGACTTAAAACTATTTATAAGTACTTATGTATAATTTACATGTTAACACATATATATGTTGATACATAAAATATACTAAAGAAATAAATAAACATAATGCGATTCTACCACCGGCTCGGAAAGTTGTTTCTGGTCGAGAAGATCCGGCAAGAAACTCGCCAGTTACTCTTTTTAATCGCCAAACTTTCATACAATGTTGTGTCATCATCATACCAAGCCATACAGTTTAATTGTTACACAAAATAAAATAAAGGAAATAATAATAAAATAAATATTATGAGGTAAACCGAAGCAGACCAGTCCCCAAAAGTGGCACCTGTTCACGAACCTGGACCACTATGGTGCCCGGACCTTGTGTCCTCGGAGGCGAACTTCGCCAGGCTGCGAGAGTACGCGCATGGCTGGCACAGACGATAGGGACAAGGATATAGATTGATAACTTGTAGGGAGCCAAGAATTGTGCGCGGTGGAGTGCAATAGTCCCAAGGACACGCAATATCCGCGCACATCTCCCACGATTCGGCCAGTATAACCATTGTGTTGGTATGGCCATGGGAGGTGGTGGGTTGTAGTTCGTCGCTCATTCGTGTCAGTGGAACACAGTCAGTCAGTGAGGGAGTTGACCGAGTGAACAAATTCGAATTGAGCGGAA
>JADPWL010003221.1:39041-65243 GCA_019059595.1 Marasmia exigua | reverse complement strand
TACACGAGATGGAACAGCCATTTAGTGTCAGAAAAAATGATCTTTAGGCCAACAATAATAAAAATCTATAGCATGTATGAAACTTGGTAAAATAATTTAAATAAGGGGTAATTCTAATCGAGTCGCTCTCTAATCTGCAGTGTTGTCAACTTAGCTACTTTGTAGCTAGATCTAGCTATTTTTGATGTCGGGCAGCTACATTTTTTTTTAACTTGTAGCTAAACGTTTAAGCTACTTTTTCTAGCGACTTTTACTTGTTAACAGGTTTTGAGGTGTCTTTGTAAGTACAGCATCAAAAATAGCCCAAATAATACCCGACAAACAAAATAAAACTTTACTTTTATACCGAATTGAACGTTGATACTGTTAAAAGTATTCTGTCTATTGTGTGGGTAACCTCATTGCTTATAAAACTATAGAACTCCATGTTAGTTCCTCAAGAATAAATTTCACGATTTATTTGACAGATTTATAGATCGACGTGTGAACATGTTGCGTCGCGTCGCGTTTTAATAGTGTATTTTCGCTTTTATTTTCGACGGAAATCTTTGATAGACTGGTTAAAAACAATAGATTACAACGATCTCGAATGCATAATACGACAACTTTAAAATAAAAGAATAAAAACTAATAACTTTTACATAAATATTATCACGCGTAAATTTAATTTAAATAACTCTCTACTTTGTTTACTCTCTCTCTCTCTCTATCACACACACACACACAAACACACACACACACACACACACACACACACACACACTCACACACACAATTTGTTTAATAGAATGAAAATGAAAATTGAATTTTAATAAAGTAAAATAAAAATAAATGTTATATTGTTCAAATTAAGGAAAGTTTAAACATAACATATGTAATAATTTAAAGAAGAGCGGAGTTCCCTAATACAAGCAAATATGTTGATTAAAAGGAAGCTCCAACCACAATTATCTGTATGACATGTGTGTTATTGAACAAATAATTTTGAATTTTTTGAATTTTTTTTTTGAATTTTCGACGGATAATTTAGCAACTTCTAGCTACTTTTTAAAGAGAAAAAAATAACCAATCTAACTACTTTCTGTCAAATTCCTAGCTACAAGCCTTGGCAGCAGTTGGCAACACTACTAATCTGAATCTATCTGAGAGCCGAATGTTTCAAATGTTCCAAATGAAGCGTATTTGTATTTTGTATTTGTATTCATTTGGCACTGTCTGGACATGATTGAATATAGTTTTGTTTTTTCCCTTTTGTTTTATTTTTATGTATTTTTAATTGTTTTATGTTTTGTTTTCTGTTTGTGCCAAATTGTGTTCTGTTTACAATTGCTATATGTTCTGTGTTGTGATGTCTATAATAATAAATATTTTCTTTCTTTCTATTTTTACCGTGGGAGAGCTACGCTTGGGCATGAATGGACCGGCTCAACCGGAGTGATACCACGGTCTTACAGAAAACCGGCGTAAAGCAGCACTGTGCTGTGTTTCGCTGCGTGAGTGAGGGTTGAAGTATGTATATACCCCCACATAATGTGTTACTCATTATATCGTATATAAACTAATACTCTTCTAATAAACGACAGTATTTAACCGATATTCAAGTGTATCATTTCGCTCCCAATACGTTGCCTGTTCATGGCGACCCAGCCGCGACGCGCCAGTAACAGGAGCCCGCGCGCATTCCATCACCCAAATACGGCACGGGATTCATAAACATTGTCACTAAGTTCAACTAAATTGAAACAAGATGAATTATTCACTTTCTATCACGCTCGCCGGAGTGGTTCAATCTTATTCTAATATTCCTGTTTTCGTGAGTACACGCAGCAACAATGGGAAAATCCTACTCTAAGGAGGACGAAAAGGTGATAATCGCCCAGAACTCGTCGGGTGGTGAAAATAGCTCGCATTTAGAGCAAATGCGTTTCCATGCCAGCGCAAGCACCATAATTTTGCTGGGGATCATCCTTATATTGGGGATCGGAGCAATCATCGTGGTCTATAAAACCTACAGGAGATGCCATAAGAAATTGGTGCAACGGCACCTGAACGAGTTTACTCTCAGGAGGTATGCCAGCATACTTAATCGTCCGCGACAGAATGAACTGGAAGACGCCGCCCCCAAAAATAACATAGTGTGACAGTGTTACAGTGCAGTGAGGTAATTGCGTGAAGTAATTGGTGGTACGTACCCAAAGGGTTTATGTATGTATTTTTTTTTTCTCTCCTTTTGTCTTTTGCGTACTTATAAAGCGCACATTTATAATCAATTAGATAAGCAAGTTAATTATGTTATTCGATAATAGATATTAATACTTATAATGCAAAGATTATACCCTATGTACACAACATTTAATGGCCGAAGAATTGTCTTTAATTTTGCAAGAACTTAAACTAATAAGGACTTATTTAATAAAAATCGGTCCAAGTAGGAGAGTAGGAAATATTTTGGATGTGAAGAGAGCTGAGGCAAAAAATGTATTAGCGAAATATAATACTTGTGTACAATGTTATAAAAATAATCTGAAATTAGGAAAGATTAAAAGCAGTGAAATTGTTTTAATTAATAGAATTTGTGAAGAGTTCGATAATTTATACTCGAATGTAATAAAATTGTGTTCGGATACTGTAGAAAATTCGCCACAATCTGACAATATGGCTAGCGAAACTTTTGACTTAAAGATTGCTCTAAGCATTTTACCGGTGATGACTAACAATGATGATAATACCAAGCAGCTGATAGAGGGTATCGAATATTATAGCTCTGTGTTGACAGCGAAAGAATGTAAAACTAAATTGACGCAATTTGTTCTTAAGAGTAGATTATCCCAGCAGGCTAAATTGAGACTATCACAAAAATATGATTCGATAGATGAGCTTATAAGGGACATGAAAAAACTCTTACTGCCACAAAAAAGTTATACGGCATTACAAACCAAATTGATGGCATCTAGGCAAAACAACAAAACGATAGCAGATTTTGGCAAGGAGATTTCCGAATTATTTGTCGACCTGACCATTTCGCAAGCCGATGGTGACTCTGATAAATACAATGTTTTAAGGCCATTGAATGAAAAATTGGCAATTAAAAAATTTGGAGACGGGTTGCGAAATAGTCGGCTGAGCACGGTCATTGCGGCGCGTAACTATTCTTCCTTAACAGATGCCATCCAGGCTGCGCAAGATGAGGAAATGTCTTCGCCATCAGCGTCAGAAGGAGTTATGGGTATGTACAAGCAACATAACAACTATGCTTATAGGAGGAGACCTCAACGTGGACATTACGCGAGGCAGCGCGGATTTCTTAGTTTTTATAATAGGTCCAGAGGATATCAGCCGCGCCCTTATAACCACCAGGAGCAGTATCAACAGGTAAAATCATCCCAAAACAATTACCATGCAAATGCTTTTCGTAGTAATCGTGGAAGGTACCTTCGCGGTCGAGGCCGATCCGCACGCGGCCACGTGAATCTCATGGCAACGGAGCAGAATGTTGAGTCAGAGATTCCCCAAATGGAATCACTGAGTCACTTTTTTCGAGACTAACTATGTACTGTCATGCAATAGCTTGTGTAAAATATCATTGCTACATTAACAACTATTTTCACGATTGGCTCGTTGACACGGGGGCATCAATTTCTGCCATCAAATATGAATGTATCGAACGTTTGCGGATTCCATTCCATAAAAATGAAATAAGTGTTGTTGGAATCGGAGGAGATATAGTTTCAGTCGGTCATGTTTTTCTTCAGTTAAATATAGAAGGTTACATATTTAAACACAAATTCTACGTATTTAAAAACTTACCATGTAAAACCAATGGAATTTTAGGCCAGGATTTTTTCAAAAAATTTCAAGCTTTAATCGATTTTGAATTGAATACCTTGCAATTAAATACAGAAAATAATGAACATGTAACACTAAAATTTGAGTATATCATGACGACTTCTCAGAATTTTCAATTGATGCTACCACCGAGATGCGAGTCAATACACTATGTAAGTACGGATATGCGAGGCGATTTGTTAGTTACTTCTCAGGAATTATGTGACGGAGTGTACTTAGGCAGTACTTTAGTTCGATCAGAAAACGGAAGGATACCTATTAAAATTTTGAATACCAGGGACAAGGAAATAAAATTAAATTACTTCAATTTAAATTTGAAAAAATTAGATGATTATTTTATCTGTACTTTTGATAAACCCATTATGAACAGTGACAGAGTTAAAAAATTATTTTCATTATTGAACTTGGCCGGATTAAATACTGAGGAACAGAAATCAATCGAAAATATTTGTGCTAAATTTCCTGATATTTTTCATTTACCCGGTGATAAATTGTTGACTACTCCTATTTATGAACAATCTATTGACCTCAAGCCAAATACTGTACCAATCTATACCAAACAGTATCGATTGCCTAATTCACAAAAATTGGAAATCGATAAACAAATTCAGAACATGTTAAATGACGGCATTATAGAGGAATCTAGGAGTCCGTGGTCAAGTCCATTATTATTAGTTCCGAAAAAGTCTGATTCAACTAATGGGAAGAAATGGAGAGTAGTCATAGACTACCGTAAGTTAAACAATGAAATACAAGACGATAAGTTTCCACTGCCGAATATTAACGAGATTTTGGATTCCTTATCAGGAGCTATGTACTTCACGCATCTAGATCTTTATCAAGGATTTTTTCAAATTAATTTAAAATCTTCAAGTAGACCTTGTACAGCGTTCACCACAGGCAAAAATCAGTATCACATGACTAGAATGCCGATGGGTCTTAAGTCAAGCCCTAATAGTTTCAGTCGTATGATGACAATAGCGATGTCTGGCCTGAACTATGATAAATGCTTGATATATCAAGATGATCTCGTCGTATTTGGACGAAATCTAAATTTCCATAATCAGAATTTAATGGACGTTTTCAGTAGATTACGCAAAGTCAATTTAAAATTAAACCCCGTAAAATGTAATTTTTTACAGAAAGAAATGCTTTATTTAGGACACGTTGTTTCTCAAAACGGAATTTTACCTGATTCTAACAAAATTAAGGTACTTGAAAATTATCCAACACCACAGACAGCTGACGAAACAAAACGATTTGTTGCCTTTGCGAACTATTATCGTAAATTTATTCCCAATTTTGCAGAAATAGCACTACCGTTAAATAAAATTTCATGTAAAAATGTTGTTTTTTCTTGGACGCAAGAATGCAACATTTCATTTAATAAATTGAAATCAGCATTAATCAAACCACCCGTTCTACAATACCCAGATTTTTCTGACAGTAATGAATTTTTATTACAAACAGACGCTTCGGGAAAGGCAATAGGATCCGTGTTATGTAATAGAGATGGTCGACCTGTAGCTTATGCTAGTCGAAGTTTAAATAAGGCGGAAATTAACTATCCTACTATCGAAAAGGAACTCTTGGCGATAGTATGGAGTGTAAAATATTTTCGACCTTATTTATACGGGAAAAGATTTAAGATACAGACCGACCATAAACCTCTTATGTATCTATTTAGCATGCGTGATCCTTCGAGCAGGTTATTAAAATTTAGATTATTACTAGAAGAGTACGATTTCCACATAGAATATATTAAAGGAAAATCAAATTCGGCAGCGGATGCTTTATCGCGAATTAGTATTTCATCGGATGATTTAAAGAATATTAATGAACAAGTATGTGTACTAACAAGAGCCCAATATAAAAAATTAGAGAAAAATAAAAATGCAAGTACCAGTCAAGGTAATTCGGCGGATAATATTGACACGAACTCGAGGCCCGCGCAACCAAGAGTTGTGGAAATTATTAAAAAACCGAAATACTTTACTGAACTCGTATTTTGTGACAATAAGAAAATAAATAAGTTACTTAGAGAAGATATTGTAGATCAATATAAATATTTTGTGTATGTGCCCAGTAAATCAATTATTTATCTAAATACAATGTCCCGATCGTCTATTACGCGAGTCGAATTGATGAGGGAATTGTTATTTATATGTAAAAAATATAACATTAGTGAAGTATGTATCCTACGAAATGAACAAACAAAGGATATTTTGCTTGGGCTTATAAATGCGATAAATGATTATGATAAATGGCATGATTTGCGCGTATGCATTTTAAGCAACGCACAAAGAATAAATAATTTAGACGATAGGAAGGTCATATTGAACGATTTTCACTTGTTGCCCACTAGTGGCCACGCGGGCATCAAGCGAATGACAAACAATATTAAAAGATATTACTTTTGGCCGAGCATGGAAAAAGATATTGTCGATTATGTTTCGAAGTGTGAGCATTGCAACAAACAAAAGTACTCAGTAGGCACAAAGCAACCTATGGTTATTACAACTACCGCAAACTCAGCCTTCGAAAAAATTTTCTTAGATATAGTAGGTCCGCTTCCTAAAGACTGTAATAACTTTAGCTATATACTAACCTTACAGTGCGAATTAACTAAGTTCACAGAGGCGTACCCACTTCAGGCGAAAGACTCAGTAAGTGTTGCATCCGCATTGGTTAATAATTATATTTTAAGATTTGGCATTCCTAAGACAATAGCTACGGACCGTGGTTCCGAATTTATCTCAACAACAATGAAACAAATATGCCAACTCTTAAAAATAAATCAGATATCATTCACAGCATATCACCACGAGAGTATCGGAGCCTTGGAAAATTCGCATAAAACCATGGGTGCGTATTTAAGAACATATTGTCAAAATAAAACAGATAATTGGAGTAGCTGGTTGCCGTATTGGTGTTTTGCCTACAACAACGCAGTACATTGTGAGACGCAATATACTCCCCATGAATTGGTATTTGGTAAAAGGTGTGTATTACCTTGTAACTTCAGTGGAGGCACTGTGGATCCCTTATACGCTCACGATAGTTACCCTTTAGAGTTTAAATATAGACTGCAATTAGCGCAGAAGGATGCTCGGGATAATTTACTAAATAGTAAAATAAAGCGTAAAAACAAATATGATATTAACATTAAGCCTGTGTATTATAATAAGAATGATATGCTATGGTTAAGAAATCCTTCGGATAATAAGATGGATCCGATATATTTAGGACCTTACTTAGTGGTAGATGATCTTGATTGTAATGTTAAAATTATCAAAAATGGTAAGGAAGACATTGTCCATAAAAATCGTACTAAACCATACATAAATAAATAAATAACAACCATTAAAATGTAAGCAAAAGTTATGTACATAGATATAATAATAGCATATAAGTAAAAACTTAAGGTTCTGACATATTTTTATATAAAAAAAAAATAAAATGACTTACTTATTGTTAGTTTCTTTATTAAGTGAAAAAAAATGTGTGTACACTATTTTTTTTTTTCTTTAAAGGGGTAGGTGAAGTATGTATATACCCCCACATAATGTGTTACTCATTATATCGTATATAAACTAATACTCTTCTAATAAACGACAGTATTTAACCGATATTCAAGTGTATCATTTCGCTCCCAATACGTTGCCTGTTCAGGGTACCGGAGGCCCAATCCGAGGTAAAGGGGGGTTTAAAGGTTGGCAGCGCACTTATGACTCCACTGGTGTCGCAGGTGTCCATGAGCCGCGGCAATCACTAAGCATCAGGTGATCCATCTGCTCGTCTGTCACCTATCACAGAAAAACAAATTAAGGGGTAATTCAAATCGAGTCGCTCTCTGTTCTGAATTAATCTGATAGTCGATGTTCCAAATATTCCAAATGAAGCGTATCACTGAAACGACTCTTGTCACTGTTCCGGATTTAAATGATCCAAACTTGAGAAAGATACGTTTTGGCCAGGTCTAGTAGATTGCCCTAAATTCTCTGATTAAAACGACGCAGCTTCATTAGGAGCGGGGCACGTTAGCGTGGGTGCCAAGTCTGAAAAGGTTCTCACTACCTACGCTTTTTTCAAAGAGTTAATGTCTATCGAACCCACATACGAGTACATAGAATGTGTAGTTGTGTACACAAATTTAGTTTAGTACACTTGAGAATATAAAATGTTTTGTTTAATTGGGCTTACCTTTATTTTTGTTTGTTGGTTTTTTGTTTGTTTTGTTGGTTTGTATACTGCCTCGTTGGTGCAGCGGGTAGTGCTGTACGGTTGAGGTGTCTGCCGTATCAATTATACGGGCCCCCAAAGTGTGTAAGGAAAATAAATAAAAACTTTCTAATTTATTTAATTTTACAAATGACATAATTCTATAAAGCAATTACTTTTTTTCCCGCCTTAAGGTGACGGGTAGGGCACACTAGGTACGCCAATCGATTTTAATTTTTGGCTACTTTAATAATAATAATAATAATACTTTATTTCTCACCATAATCTTACACAATTCTAGGCTTATTGTAATTCTTACATAGTACAAAATATGGTAACTTAGGTAAATTTAATATCTATTTTCTATACCGAATTTATTTTAAACAATTTCGGGGTAACAACCTCTAGGCAAACACTTATACTACTAAATAATCATGCACAAATGTTGGGTCCAACGCGTACGCGAAAAATTAATTCACGCCAAAAGCGGCCAATTTTTTAGTGAATCAATTTTTCACGTACAAAAACGGACCTCAAATTTGGGCATGGTTATTTAATAAATAGTATAAGTGTTTGCCTAGACGTTTTAAGCCCGATATTGTTTAAAATGGATCCGGTTTAGTAGCTAAAAATTAAAAACCAATTGGTGTCGCTAGTGTGCTCTACCCTTAAGCGTGTGTTCAAAAGTTCCAAAATTTTTTAATGGTTCAATTATGTTATAATAAAATATAAATATTTCTTTTCACAATTTTTTTTTTCTTTTAATGGTAAATCTTTACCCCCATATAAGGGCCCCCAAACAATTTTTATACGGGGCCCCGACAAGGCACGCTACGCCACTGGGTTGAGCTAAGGTTTTAGTGTCAGCCCGGAGTCTGGAAGTTGGCGGTCTTGTCCCCTCGTGCCTCGGAAAGCACGTTAAGCTGTAGGTCCTGCGCCCTCTCCGGTCCCTCTCCGGTCGTGTACCCTGGTGTTCAATCGGAATATGAGGGCAAGGGAATAAAGAATACACTAGTGTTTGCGCACACACTTAAGCACTGATTATATCCTGCGTAAGTGGCTGATCGTTGAGATACCTAATTTAAAATATTTTTTTATATAGTGACATAGTATATTAGCTCTCTTGAGCCTGTTGGTAAGAAAAATGACACAAAGACGGTGGCAAATCAGCGCGCAGCTCGCCTAAAAAAAGATTGTATTTGTTGGGCAATATTATAAACAGCAAACTACTTAAAGAGAAAGATAAAAAAAATATTTGAAGTGTCACCTGTATGTTCTAAATTGCCCTGTTGGTCTAGTAGTTTAAGTACCAGGCCGTGAAATCGGGGTCCAAGGTTGATTCCCGGGTTGAGCAAAGGTAAGTTTCGATTATTATGACCATCAATCCGCATTGCAATAAATTCATTATGACCATGACTTAAGCAAGCGTGGTGATTAAGTTTAATCCCATCATAGTAGCGATGACTTGATTTCTATAATGGAGGCCCTGCAGTGAGACAGTATTAGGCTGATACCATGTGTCCTAATAGGCTAGTCAGGCGTCTCCTAGATACTCGTTCTGCTGGAAAGATGAGGTCGATAAAGATTTGCGCGGACTCTTTTCAGATGACTGGCAGGAAGTGGCGCAAGACCGAGATGGAGGCTTATCAGAGGCCAAGACTCAATAAGGGTCGATGCACCATCCTAGTTAGTTTAGTCGCCTGTGTCCTAAGCATTTTTATGTGATAGGTGGTAGACGTGCAGACGGATCACCTGATGGTAAGCGATTGCCGCCACCCATGGACACCCAACTAATGTAAGCCATGGACTAAGGTAAAGCTGCTTGCATGATCATCAGCACCCAGAGAAGGAAAACTCTGCATTTATATCAAAACCCTCGCTAACCCGTCTGCCAAGCGTGGTGAGTATAGCAATTACCCCTCATGTGATTGAGGGAGGCCCGTGCCCCAGCAGTGGGGACTTAAATGGGCTGACGATAATAATGATGATGGACACCCGGGATACCGTGCACTTTAAGCCCCCCTTTCGCCCGAATTGGGCCTCCGGTACCCTCACTCACGCAGCAAAGCACAGCACAGTGCTGCTTCACGCCAGTTTTCTGTATCATTCCGGTCGACCCGGCCCGTTCATGCCGAAGCGGGAGAACCACCCACGGTCATTAGTATGTAATATTGTATACGCATCCTCCTCATCTTAGCGTGTGTTTCCCAGTTGCGTCCAAAGCTGTCGCTTCAGAGCCCGGAGTACGCTTAACGCTAAGCTAAAAGTAAGTTTAAAAAGGAAAGTTAAAACAAAGTAGGTCCCTTTGGCAGTGTCCCCAAAATGCACAGCATTGCCCCGCTGGGAGAGGTAGCTGCCAGCCCTTGGCTCTCCCGTGACTTAGACTAAACGCTTAGCTAAGTCACCGAAGATAATATAAGAAAAGAAACAATTTATTGACCACAACACATTACACATAGAACAAAACAGAGAAAACAAGGTACAGAGACAAAGAGTTGCGGCCAACAAGGCTCAGCCTCAGCATATGCTGCAACTGCCACATACAGTAGCTGCAGCGCTGGTTTTCAGGCTGGACCTTGGGTGACACCTTTGCATTAAAAAAAAATATTATTAAAGATTGACGTGCAATAAATACAAGTAAAAAGAAAATGAAAAATTGCATTATACAAAACAAAGAAATAATAACACAGAGATACATAATCAATTTAAAACATTAAAATTATATTTGAAAAAAAACAAGAAAAAAATGGAATTCGCGGGTGTTTTTTTTTATATAATAGGTGGCAGACGAGCAGACGGATCACCTGATGGTAAGCAATTCCGCCGCCTATGGACACCCGCAACACCAGTGGAGTCACAAGTGCGCTGCCAGCCTTATCCCCTTCCCCCCCATTGGGCCTCCGGTAACCTCACTCACACGGCGAAACACAGCGCAGGCGCTGCTTCAGGCCGGTCTTCTGTGAGGCAGTGGTATCACTCCGGTCGAGCCGGCCCATTCATGCCTAAGCGTGGCTCTCCCACATTAAAAGAAGGAGAAAAAAAAAAATAAAAAAAAAATAGAGAAATATTTTGACAATTGATTGACATCCAACGACTAACCTACCTATGAACCAATATTATTTTTATAGTTATTCCATTCTATATTATAGTGGAAATCAGTATTATGTTCCTTGATGTAATGTGGCCACTGAGAGTGTCGAAGAGAGGAAAGAAAGAGAGAGTGTCCGAACTCCACGAGCCCAGTGTTTCAACACCGAAAGCTACAAAGTGGTAGGTACCGGATAGATGTCTATACTTTGTAGCTCTCAGTCTCTCTGATGCGTCGGCCGCAGCTCCGGCACTCCTCGTATTCCCGGGGAGATGAGACAGTGCCAGAGTGTCGACCCAGGTAGCATCCCACACGAGAGCACGTCCCATCTTCCAAGGGATGAGAAAATCATCACGTGAAATGCCGTTAGGCTCCTGGTTTTGCAGGCACATTTATGGTAATAATTACTTAATTAAAACTAACGCAGGTCATTACAAGCATTCGTTACGCGCGAAGCGCCAGCGCCCCCTAGCGACGACTCTACGACTTTAGATGTCCATATTTTAGAGTTTATTACCTGTGACTCGAATGGAGGCTAAGTCTTGTCATACACGTCATGCTAAGATATCTACCTTCCGTGGGAGTTGAACGCTTCAACATGAATTCACGAATAGGCCGGCTCGAGTGATAATAACGCCTAGTGTTGCCCGATAGTTTCACTATCGATAGTTGACTTGCTTACGTCATTTATTAAGGCGTCAATTATTAAGGCGACACGTTGTAGAAACTAGCGCCGCTAATCGATTTTAATTTATTTTAGCAAGGTAATTAGTGCGAGATGCCGATAGCCTCCACTGATACGCTGCTTCCCGCCAGATGGCACAGGCTTTGATCGATATGTGAGGCAGATGTGAGGAAGCGTATAACAGCAAGGGTGACCCTTCCTCGGAAACAGTAAAAATGGATCACTGGCGATGTCAAATCCGAGATTACTCCGCAAGAGGCTCGAGGAAAACGCCACCAACACTTCCACAGGGACACGGACACATACGGATAAAAACGTACACCAACACGGGGCCCAAAGCGAAACCGCGAAAAACTGCAGAAACCTTCGAAAGTGTAGTTACGGACTATTATTAAGTATGGCTTTTGAAACGTCACTCCAAGTAAAGTACCTAGACCTACTCTTGAGAATGTTTAAAAGAATTTCTGCGAAAAAAAATCGCCTTCTAAAACCACGAACTAAACAGTGTAAAATTATATTTTTAACACTTTATACACTTCAAATAACATTTTATAACAGTACACTCGAGAAAAGGTGTTACCGAAGTCGGCGCCCAATACTATCTTGTAATTTAATACAACGTTCAATTATTCAACAAAAATATCAACTATAAATTATGGTTATTTGTAAAGTTTAAAGGAGTGAGGAGGTCAAATTTGGACAAAACTATACGGTAATGCTAGAGAAAATCCAGCGTAAGTTTGCGAGATACGTGTTCAAACGAATGTTTGGATATTATCTCTACCTCTATCCCTCTTTATTTGTCACAGGTATGATATGTCGAAACACTTTAGAACTGAGACGTCAGCTGTTATTACTTCTGAATAATAAGGTGAATAATCCAAGTGCACTCGAACGTATAGGGGTGATTCTCCGAAATTTGGCCTTCCGGTTTCTTCGCGTCTGATTTCCATGGGCACAAAAATATTGTTCAAATTAGAAGATTAAATTGAAATAAGAACACGTAAAGACACCTACTCGTCTTTCAATTCAAACTTCTCCTGATTTCAATAGAAACTTCTTATTTGAACAATATTTTTGTACAACTTAATCGAGACTTTAAATTTATTAGGCGATAAATTCTTTATAGCGACTTCTTAACTAACAAGATATTTCAATATAACTTTTAAGTCTGTTTCATATTTTAAGTCTAATTACACAATCTTAACCTTATTGAAAACTTTCACTTAAAATTTTACAATAAAATTTGACATTTTAATGTAAAATAGCCATAAATACCTTAATATTTTGACCATGGGAGAGCCACGCTTCGGCATGCATGGGCCGGCTCGACCGAAGTGATACCACGGCCTCACAGGAAACCGGTGTAAAGCGGCACTCTGCCGTGTTTCGCTGCCTGAGTGAGGGTACTGGAGGACCAATCCGGGGCAAAGGGGAGTTTAAAGGTTTGCAGCGCACTTGTGACTCCACTGGTGTCGCGGGTGTCCATGGGCGGCGACGATCGCTTACCATCAGGTGATCCGACTGCTCGTCTGCCTCCTTTCACATAAAAAAATGAAAGTTGTGGTAATTACACCACTCAAGAACGTCTGGACCGTGTTAGTTAAAAATTGGTTATTACTTACCTAACGACGGACGGACAAATTATGTCCGTTAAATTAGGAAATATGTGCTTGTCGATAGATAGACATTTCTTTCTTTTCAAAATTCTTTATTTCATATTTGTTACGGTAAGAGTGAACAATTGGAGATTAATAATAATTACCGAAAGTCGAGGTTAAAGTGATAAATTAATCACATTTGTTGGTTTTTATTAATAATTTAACCATAGTAATGATAAATGTAATAAGTTTCCAAGGGTTGCGGGGCGGGGGAAGGTGTGTGCGATGTGCGAGAGGAGCGGGTGGGATGCCACGCGAGGGAACCGCGTAGGCGACGCGTTAGTAGCGTACCTAATATCGGGTTATATCGGGTACAAGCGGGTAATATCGGGTTTATGCAATATCAACATCAGCACGTTGTTGCTGACATAAAAAGTTTGTGAACTTTTGGGTTTGAGTTCCGTTTTCGTATTGAAATGAGAGACCTACTTATTATGAAAACCAGATTTAATGAGAAATGCCTTGAAATAAAATCGGAGAAAAGAAAAAATCACCAATTATTTACACGAGACGAGTATATTACTTTTTAAACAAGGTTATAACTTCTAAAGAGAAAACTAAGCAAAAAACGCCAGAAGACTATCAACTTTTACCAATATATGTCTCGAATTATTAATAATTAGGTACTACTAAAAGTAAAAAAAATCGATCGTTTATTCACATTTACCAAAACATGTGGTCATTATTAATAATGCTGTAAAAATATTAATAATTTTCAATTAATCAGATTTACCGTAACATATACATTTTTGAGTACAGGCATACTATTACACAAAAATAGTAGGTACACTTACATTATTATTCATCATCATCATCGTCATCGTCAGCCCATTTAAGTCCCCACCGCTCGGGCACGGGCCTCCCTCAATCACATGAGGGGTAATTGCCATACTCACCACGCTTGGCAGACGGGTTGGCGAGGGTTTTGATATAAATCCAGAGTTTTCCTTCTCTGGGTGCTGATGATCATACCAGCAGCTTTACCTTAGTCCCCTTTTACGACACCTCGGTAAGAGTGAGGGTGGCCTATTCTACTCTGCCGGAGACCACACGGCGCATTATTGTTCACGTACACTTTATGATCCATTCATCTTTAAAGCTTACACCAACTCACAAATTTTTCACACAACAGACATTAATTAATACAGATATAAAATTTAATTTGATAACATTATATGTACATTATGAGCTTCTTAGGACAAAGTTCATATTAAACAATGGCTAATACACAGACAGTGCTGTTTGAATTTAAAAAGTTAACAGAGGTATCTAGATGTTACAGAGTGAACTAATATCGAATAAACATGCGTAAATGGCTACTTATAGAATAAGACCATAAATGTACCATGTTTTATGCAAATTAAGAATATTTGTATTTATATTTGGTGGAGAATTAGGTTGTAGCTTAGTATCAAGGGACGGATATTTTTTATCCAGAAAAATCACAGGTTCCTGTGGGATGAACAAAACATATACTACACGGACAACGCCGCGGGCGAAAACTGTGGAAGTTCCACCAGCTCGTACTAAGCGTTTCGCTTCTTCTTCCTTGGTACGAACTGCTAAGGATTGGAACAACTTGCCGGCTTCTGTATTTCCAGAGAGCTACAATTTGGGTGTCTTTAAGTCGAGAGTGAATAGGCTTCTTCTGGGTAAGTACGCTACATCTTAGACCTTATTGTCACTTTCCATCAGGTGAGATGAGGTCAAGTGCAAATCCATTTAAAAAAATATAGGTATTATAAAGTTGTGTTAGTTATACTATTTATAACTCAAGAACTCTTGTGACCTGTGTGAAGCGCACTTGTGACTCCACTGGTGTCGCAGGTGTCTGTGGTCGGCAGCAATCGCTAACCATCAGGCGATCCGTCTGCTCGTCTGCCACCTATCAAATAGAAAAAAAAGAACGGCTGCACCGATTTGGCTGAAAATTATGCTTGATGTCTCATCTCATAATCCCGTAGTAAGAATTTGTCGTGAGCAAAACGGCTTAGTAGCTCGTTCATCACTCAGAATATGGGGGCATAAATTGAGCAGTCTCATTTAATTTCATTTAATAATTCATATATTTTTTTTATGATTGAATGATACCTTAGACAATTGAAATTGTCTAAGATAGCGACAAAATTTAAACTGAATTTTAATTCCTAAATTTAATTTAACGGTTTACCGCTTTTTATATTATTATTTTCACTTATTTATAATAATTATTATTTAAATTGGAAGATATTATTATTATTGCAGTCGTAGTCTACTACGTTTCAGTTATTACTTAATCTATTAAGTAATAACTGAAATGTAATTATGACTTATTTCATCATCATCATCTTCATCAGCCCATTTAAGTCCCCACTGCTGGGGCACGGGCCTCCCTCAATCACATGAGGGGTAATTGCCATACTCACCACGCTTGGCAGACGGGTTGGCGAGGGTTTTGATATAAATGCAGAGTTTTCCTTCTCTGGGTGCTGATGATCATGCCAGCAGCTTTACCTTAGTCGCCTTTTACGACACCTCGGTAAGAGTGAGGGTGGCCTATTCTACTCTGCCGGGGACCACGCAGCTATATATGACTTATTTATTTTTCGCAAATCGTTATTGTTATATTCCTCAATACCTACTTATAATCAATATTATTAATTTAATTTTGTTCTTGTTAAATATATTTTTTAATGTCCAAAATTCACCACATAATTCGATGATAACAAACAAGCTGTTCACACTCCTTAGTAGAGTTACAGCCTAAAAAATATAGATTAACATGTCTTGTTGTACTGTACCTACAGTATCTCTGTTTAGTGTGACCAAGAAATAAATAAAATTGGTGGAGAGGTTTTTTTTATATATTATATGGGTTGGCACTTGACCTCATCTCACCTGATGGAAAGTGACAATAAGGTCTCAGATGTAGCGTGCTTACCCAGAAGAAGCCTATTCACTCTCGACTTAAATACACCCAAATTGTAGCTCTCTGGGAATACAGAAGCCGCAAGTTGTTCCATTCTATAGCAGTGCGTACCAAGAAAGGTAGGTTACAATCAGGAGACGGACAAAGGATAAAGTGCTTTGTACGTACAAAATCACTTTATCCTTTGTCCGTCTCCTGATTGTAACGTACTCTACGTATGGAGCAATAAAAATAAAGTACTTACTTTCGATATTAACCATCTTACAGACATCATCATCAACCGGAATGTGGAGGACGTGTGATCGATTCCCGCCTGAACACCAGATTTTTATCCCGTAAACCAATACAAAAATAGGCACTACCACGGACGGAATCTAATAAAACTACAATTTCATTTTAGAAATTATAAAACAAAACCACTTAATTATTAAACAAAGTAATATAACACACTTTCGTAAATTAATTTTGATAGATGAAACTACCCTACTATGTAGTTCGCAGGGCAGAAAGTATACGCAACAAGGTTATACTTGAACAATCAAACACAGCGCAAACTATTAATTTAATCGGAACTTGTGTAATTTGAAACTTCATAATGAGGATACGATGTAGCCGCCTCTACAAAACAAACATGAGATGTAATTATTTTACACGCTTTTATGTAATATATCTATCCTTTGTGGAGACAAAGATTGTGTTGTCATGCAATGGCCGAGTCAAATATTCAATAACCGATTGCCAAGTTAATAATCGACTTGCTAGACATAGGCCTCACAACTTTTCACGGTAGAACAACTGAGTGCGAGACTTGGATTTTTTGACAAACTTTATTTTTTTATGGGATTCGTATTAATTGTAGCAATCAGGCCGTGTGGTCCCCGGCAGAGTAGAATAGGCCCCCCTTACTCTTACCGAGGTGTCGTAAAAGGCGACTAAGGTAAAGCTGCTGGCATGATCATCAGCACCCAGAGAAGGAAAACTCTGCATTTATATCAAAACCCTCGCCAACCCGTCTGCCAAGCGTGGTGAGCAATTATGACAATTACCCCTCATGTGATTGAGGGAAGCCCGTGCCCCAGCAGTAGGGACTTAAATGGGCTGACGATGTAGCAATTATGAGACATTTACAAAAAAATCACAAAGGAAAGTATTACATTTTTTTTGTGGCAAAATAGTGTCATAATTTATTCCTACAATCGGCGGTGGAATCAGCTCCCATCAGAGGTTTTCCCGAGGGACTGCAGTATGAGGTTCTTCAAAAAAGGAGTGTTAAGGTTTTTCAAGGGTCGGCAACACGTATGCGTGTCCTCTAGAGTTGTAGGCTTTCATAAGCGGCAGTAGTTACCATCAGACGAGCCGCGCACGTTTGTTTGAAACAGCAGTAAAAAAAATCCCCTAACATAATTAAGCGGCACGTCGCTAAACATAGCTTATGAAGCTAACAAAAGTCCCCCTTCCCCCCTTTCCCCCCAGCAAAGGGATCGGTAAAAAGTTTCAACGATCCTAAGTAAGCAGCACCTATCTATATCTTTTTTCGGCAGAGGCCCCTAATTCCTGATGCTGTCCGTATGTAGGGTTCCAAAATTATGGAATTTCTCCCTAATGTCAGGGAAAAATTAATAGTTAAAATTTTTTGGGCATTCCTATAGAGAACGAAGCTACAGTCCGAATGGAAGGTAAAGAATCTGAAGAAATTGAAATTAAAAGGGGAGTGAGACAGGGTTGCATATTGTCACCAACGTTATTGAACGTGTACTCTGAGGCTATAATGGCTGAAGCGTTTTAGGACCTGGATTGTGGTGTCAAGATTAATGGACGTGTAATTAATAATCTTAGATATGGAGATGATGATGCTATCATCTGCGCAGGAGCTTCAGAGAATAGTCGACGCAGTGAATGGATGTAGAGAAGAAGCCGGTCCAAGGTTGAATGTCTCCAAGACGAAGACAATGGTTGTGTCCAGTGGAGCATGCCCTAGCACGTTTGTTTCTGTCAACAGGAACACACTGGAGCAGGTACAGAAATACAAATAACTGGATACGTAGTTGAATGAGGCTTGGAAAAGCGACCAAGAGATAAGAACACGAATTTAAATAGCACGCAGCTCCTTTAACAACATAAAACGTGTTCTCTGTTAATCGCAATCTGAAACTTTCCCTGCGCACCAGGATGCTCTGTTGCTATGTCTGGCCTGTTCTTCTATACAGATGCGAAGCTATGACGATCAAGGAAGACATCAGAAAGCGTATCGAACCATTTGAAATTTGGGCTTATCGATGGATGCTGGACTCAAAAAGTGACAAATGTGGAAGTTCTCCAACGAGGTCACCAAAAACGCGAACTCTTATCGACTATCAAGCATAGGGAAAGTTGCTTACTTAAGGCATGTGTTAAGACACGATAGATACGAGTTGTTGCAACTAATTACGATGGGGAAAGTAGCTGGTAAGAGGCGTGTGGGTCGGAGGAAAAAATCATGGCTGCGTAACATCCGGGAGTGGACGAGGATCGCGAGCGTCGCCGAGCTGTTTTGCCTCTCTAGAGATCGAGAAGGATATGCTAGATTGACGTCCAACCTTCGCTAGTCGGAGAGGCACTTTAAGAAAAAGATCGAGAACGAACACACTTCATGAAATACGGTAAGAAAATAATCATAAAAACAGAAGTAATAAGGTAGAGTGATGGTAGCTAAGTGGATCACTCATTCCTTGTAAACCGCTTACATTGTAAGTTCAGCCGCACATCAAAGTATACAAAACTGTCAATTGTCTTCATTCAATTTTCACTTTAATGGAAAACACGTGGGGTTCAATATCAATTCCTAGAGATAAACCAACTGTACCACTATCGGTTGAGGACACTGATTTCTGTCACACAGATTTATAAATCTAGCATGAAAGTCAGGGGCTTCACATTATTTAAAAAATAGTTTCTATAAAATAAAACCTTTATTTATTAAAAAAAATTGAGAAATTTTGACAGATTGTAGTAACCTGATGATAGAATAATACCATAGACATGAATCTGTAAACATTGTGCAATAAAATAAAGTGTATCTATTTCCTCATCTTAGCGTGTGATTCCCGGTTGCGTCCAAAGCTGTCGCTCTGGAGCTCGGTGTACGCTTGGACCATGATTCAGGATTTTAGGAGTGTGGTAATTACAATGAATGAGGAATTATCTATCTATCTACCTAACTCACTAGACTAACTATGTTGGCGTACCGACCTAAAGTGAGATTTGGCCTCCGATAATGAGAGTCTTCATCTAGGTCGGTCCTGGTCCTGCGCCACCTCTTTTTTCTTTTTTTTATGTGGCAGGTGGCCGACGAGCAGACGGATCACCTGATGGTAAGTTATTGCCGCCACCCATGGACACCAGTGCACTGCCAAGTTTCAAACCCCCTTTCCCCAGGATTGGGCCTCCCTCCTCATGCCACTGCTCCGCCAGAAGTCCGCGCAAATCCTTTTCAACCTCGTCTCTCTATCATTTATCTACCTAGTGGTAAATATTTCTTAGAGCTGGCAACTCCGTCCGTATGTTGCGCCTCTCCCGGGGCGGGTTAATTTGCATGTACCGAATGTCTGTTTGTATATTTTCGCGTTTTCCCCAATTCGTGCTGGTTTTGAGATGCGTGAAATTAATTCATAGTCGGTTTACTGGATGTGTTTACCCCACTGATTTAATACTGTGGTTTGTCAGTACATATTCAGCTTCAAAAATATCTTAGCGCTTAAACCTGCCAAAAATATCTGAGCATATGACAAAAGACAACTGTATGTTAGAGATGTATTTTCTTTTGTTGTCCGAGAATGAAAACAAATGAAAGTATATAGGTAGGTACACCTTAAGGTATTGTGCTAAAAGTGACTTTTGTCAAATGATCATATATTTTTTGTTGGTTATCTAGGTTTAATATGACGTTATAAATCAGGGCAGAATAGCATTACACTATTCTACTTTACGTTCTATTTTTAACCCCCGACGCAAAAACGACGGGGTGTTATAAATTTGACGTGTCTGTGTGTCTGTCTATGGCATCGTAGCTCCCGAACAAAGGAACCGATTTTGATTTTGTTTTTTTTTTGTTTGAAAGATGAATAAGGAGGGAGTGTTCTTAGCTATGTTGGATAAAAATCGATCCAAGATGGCCGCCGTCACAAATATTTCGATTTTATGTTATAAGTTTTATAATAAGTTTTTATTGAAAAACCACGAGAACAATATAAATACTTATAATCTACATTATACTAAGGTAACTAATTTTAAGTTTGTTGCCTGAACTAGGAATATCCTGTATCTCAGGCAAAAACAAAAGAAAGAAAAGGACAAAAGGAGCTTATCAATTTTAACAATAAAACATTAAATTATACTAACACTTAATCCAAATTTAAAAAATAAATAAACCTGACTGACATGATTCATGAATAACCTAGTTAACAATTTGATGACTCTGAAATTTACATGACACACATACCTTCACACTTAAAAACGTTTATCTAGCAATACTACGAAACACCTCACAAAGTCTTTGATTACCTAATAAAATAAAATTAGTAGGCACTGAATATAATTTAAAAATATAAGCTATTTATAGTAAATATAAGTACACTAATTAAACGATGGCGATATTAGGCGCCCCCGTAATCAATCGATCGAATATATCGATTTTCGGCCATTTTTCTAGCAGGGCAGTCAATGTCACCAGTTTTATGATTGGACTGTTGTTTGTAGTGCAGGCAAGTGGCAAATTTTGGTGGCTCGGCCTTCTTTGGGCAATCCTTCATGTCGTGTCCATCTTCTCCACAGTGACCGCAGATGGTTTTCTCACCACGACATGTTTTTGCGGCGTGCCCATACTGCTGGCACTTGTAACATCTTGTTACAAGCGTGAAGTCTCTTACAGGGCACGACGACCAATTAACAAAGACTCTGTCATTTGTAATTAGGGCCTTACGTATCTCTGCAGAGAACCTCAATCACGTAGTTACATGTCTCAGCGTTTTTCTTACCCGACTTGTGGCTTAGTTTAATGGAGGACATAAAGGTTTCAGTGGTCATGCTCTTCAACTTTTCGACTAAATTTTGCTGAAATATGCAGTTGAAGACCTCGGATTCCAGCATTGAGGTGGGCACTCCGACCACGATGATTCTGGGCCTACGTTTATGCGGCTCATCTACGGTAAGCCCAGATGTAGTCAGCTGCTCAGATTTTTTTCAGCTTCTCAATGTCCCCCTTAGAGTCCGTGCTGATGATCACACCACCGTTTTTTGTTTTGCGAAGACCTCGAACCTGCAGCTTCATTTCTTCAGGGCGGATTATTTTTTGAACAAGGCTTTTCGTCTCCTCGCTGGATTTATTTTTATCAGTGGGATATATAGCTACTGAGCTTATATTAGCCGGCTGTACAAATTTTGTTTCACTTTTCTTTACCATGTCGGCAAAGGAGGCAATCCCTGGGGCTTGATGTGAGGATACTGTAATGACTTCCCGTAAGTTTTGAAACTGTTGGAAGAGGTCTTGATTTTCTTTACAGTTATGGAGATGCTTATGATACTCTATGGCTTTGGACTTGAGCGACTGATATTGCACGACTAATTGAGAAGTTCCCAGACTTACATTGCGGCACAGATTATTGATTCTCAATTTCTGGTTGGAGTTTAGTTTGCCTTCACATGAGATCACGCATACCTCATTTAGACACTTCTCAATCTTATTCATCCAATCCTGGAGCTCCGGCGTACTAACAACTGTAGGAGTATCATCCTGGTAGTGCTGCTGTTGGGGAGGCTGGACTTGCACTCGCGGCGAGGGTTGGGGCGCAGGGGTAGAAGGAGGGCTTCGGAGTGTTTTTCCGCTTTTGTTAAATGGACTTCCATCCATTTTTTATTATTGGATTATTGAAACACTACAAATACCACATCACAAAAATAATTGTCACTGTTGCTCAGAACACCGTGTGACCCAGAAAGTCTCTTCCGCTGACTGGGACTAGGTCACAATTACTGCGTATTGTTTATTGCAAAAATCAACAGATCTCACGTCTATTCGCATTGGCGGTTGATTGAAGATTCCAAACGTTAAATGTTTTACACTACTCCCACAATATGGGTATCATATAAAAGGGATTGAGTAGCAGAATATATTAATTGTGAAAAATTTCAAATCCAAGATGGCCGCCGTCAGAAAATGACGAATAACCTATTTGTTGTTCGAACTGCCTCATTATAGGTATCAAATGACAGAGCTTTAGTTGTGTCGGGGTTTTTTTTTATTTTATTTTGTCGGTGTTTGGCGCTGAATAAATTATTTTATTTTTATTCTACCTATTTAAATTTCACTTCTAAAAATTTTACGCTCTGTTGGTTAGTCTCTTAGGTGATTGAAGTACCGGGCCGAACCTCGGGTCCTGGGTTCAATTCGGTCGAGAAAAAAGTATGCTAATACCCACCCTAGAAATCTGTGAATCCTTAGATAAATACCCGTCGTAGCTAATGATACGAGTCACTGGTGGACCCCTCCTTCCGCCCCGTAGCAAATGATGAGCCGTCGGGAATTTCTTCGCAGCAAATGATACCCTCCATGACCTCCCCTAGGAAAAATCCTTAGCTAGGCTAATGATTAGACATCAGTGTGACAACAGGAGAGAAACCCGTGGTTATACCTTCAAATTGTACCTAAAAAGGACAAAAGACTGCCATATACCTACCTACATTATCTATTTATCCCTCGCAGAACCCAAAAGCTAGATAAACTCATGTCCTCAAAAATACAAAACAGGCCGCTGTTCCGAGCCTATCGCATCTGATATTAAAATCAGGGGACCAGCTGCGAAACCATCCCGTAACAAACAAGAAACCTGTCGCATCCAAACAAAAGAGACGAACAGATCGTGTGAAAGGGTAAGGATAAAGATACGGTCGTAAATCCCATTCTGTTGTGGGCCTCCTGGACTCCTCGTAAATAATAAGGGGTTATAAACAGAAATATGTCTTTGTACGCTTTTTCTATCGTAAAACTTGATCCTGGATATACGGTGCTCCATGGCCGATATCCGTGTTATTTATTCATAAGGAAACGATGCAAATTCAAAAGCTTTGTCTTTATAGTTTTAGTACCAAATGAGTTAGGTAGATATACCTACTGACATGCAAAATCATTAGGGACTATCTCTAGTTAAAAGCTAAACAAAAACTAATCAATAAGTATCATCGACGTATTTATGATCGTACTAAATCCATGAGCAATACCCAACTACGTTACCAAATAAATAAATTTAATAAATTTATTGGACAAAAATAGAAAAACCTAAGAAAATTAAGACAATAACTGTGACCTATAAAGCTTACCTAAAAGTAAGTAAAAAGAAAAGTTACCTACTAATTGTTTAAGAGTTTTCTTAGCAATAAAACGAAAACCAAGTCCTGAAGGTGACGGGTAGGGCACACTAGCGACGACAATCGATTTTAATTTTTAGCTACTAAACCGGATCTATTTTAAACAGTTTCGGGTTTAGAACCTCTGGGCAAATACTTATACTATTTATCAAATAACCAAGCACCAATGTTGGGTCCAACGCGTACGCGAAAAATTGATTCAATAAGCGAGCGCCAAAAGTGGCCACTTTTGGCGTGAATAAATTTCGCGTGCAAAAACGGACCCAACATTTGTGCATGGTTATTTAATAAATAGGATAAGTGTTTGCCGAGAGGTTGTAACCCCGGAATTGTTTCAAGTAGATCCGGTTTAGTAGCTAACAATTAAAATCGATTGGCGTCGCTAGTGTGCCCTACCCGTCACCTTAAAAGGAGTAAGTAATAATTTTTTATGTCATAGGTGGCAGACGAGCAGACGGATCACCTAGGTAAGTGAACTCCGCCGCCCATGGACACCTGCAATAGGTACCATAGGAGTCACAAGTACGCTGCCGGCTTAAATATTTCAAATTAGTGGTATTTTTATGTCATAGGTGGCAGACGAGCAGACGGATCACTTGATGGTAAGCGATTGCTGCCCATGAACACCCGCGACACCAGTGAAGTCACAAGTGCGCTGCCACCCTCAATCCCCCAATGCCCCCTTCCCCCAAATTGCGCCTCCAGTACCCTCACTCACGCGAATCACAGCACAGAGCTGCTTCACGCCGATTTTCTATGAGGTTGTTTCAAATAGATAGATATTCTTTATTGCACAAAAACAAAATACAAGCATGATACAACAACAACTGACAGTACAATAAGGCGGTCTTATCGCTTGTAGCAATTTCTTCCAGACAACCTTTGTGTAGAGGAAAGAAATATCGAATTCGTAATAGGGGAAGGCAGTGCAAAGCAGTTTAACAAATGAAATTGAAAATTATCCATCTACTCGTCTGCCGCCGAAACCGCCGAAATTTTGCCGTGTACTCAGGAGTAATGATAAAACTACCTACCTTTTACATCTTGGAAGATCGCGTCACCCTGCTTCCTCCATTTCGACCGTGATTTCGACCCATGAGGTAAAAAGTTATTTAGGTACCTCAATATTTCTGCCACACGTAATTAAACTAACTTATAATAAACGTATAACACTTATAACCGATTTAAATACACATACTTATGCAATATCATAAAATAATTTTAACCTTTCAATAATCACATTCCCCGAAAATAATAGCCCCAAGTTTCTAAAGCTAAGCTTGTGAAACTGATTCCAAAGTTAAATTTATGGGTACACAGATACACCAAGCCCTTTTTTTTTATGGTGTTATCCCGCGCACGGTTACAACCGCGCGAGTGAATTCGCCAATGTCAAGTGTATATTTGAAATAAAATACCAACCGTAGTAATCATATTCTCTTTGATACCAACGTTGGAATTATTTTTTGTAGTGTTGGCAAATAAAACTGTTTCACAGGCAAAGGACAATTTCCATACAGCTTTGTTGGCTGTACGGCTAGGTGTATTTAAACCGCCAAACTATGTACTAAATTTTATTCGATATTTTTAGGGTTCCGTAGCCAAAATGGCAAAAACGGAACCCTTATAGTTTCGTCATGTCCGTCTGTCCGTCTGTCCGTCTGTCACAGCCGATTTACTCGGAAACTATAAGTACTACAGTGATGAAATTTGATGGGAATATGTGTTGTATGAACCGCTACAAAAATATGACACTAAATAGTAAAAAAAAGAATTGGGGGTGGGGCCCCCCATACATGTAACTGAGGGATGAAATTTTTTTTTTCGATGTACATACCCGTGTGGGGTATCAATGGAAAGGTGAAATAAATACACACACTTCCTTGAAGAACTATTTATTACACAATCAATATATGTTGACAACGTGTCAGCTGTCATAGACCAGCTGACCATTAAGAGCCTACAAAAAGGCGCGATACATCATTCCTCCACCCTTATTTTTCAAACCTGTGGCAAGAACAAAAAACAATTATTTACAACAATTAAAATTAATTACAACTATTAAAAATATTTTTTATAATCCACGCGTCCTCTTCGAGGCCTTAGGCGGTCAAGTGCGGGTGAGGTTGAAGGCGCCTCATCTGGCAACACCTCCGTGGTAGATTCCGCGGAAGCCGCGACCGACGGCTGCTCTTCGCCCTCTACGTTTAGACTATTACCACCTCGCGCGCACTCGATAGCCTCACAGTCACTCCTTTCTCCTCCATCATATTCACTATCACCCACAACGTGTTCCGGAATACAAGCCATAACTTCAACTGATCGTGACTGCTCCATGGTCGAAGCATAGGCTGTCCTTCTGAACCAGCGTAGAACGGGTAGGCCCCTAATCGAG
>JADPWL010003221.1:0-34541 GCA_019059595.1 Marasmia exigua | reverse complement strand
CTGTAGATCGATTATGACCCGATTCGATTCTCGAGTCGGGTATGGCTATACTCAAAATTCAACTTCGCTGATACGATGACTCATATAGTGTTCTGAAGCGCCTAGTCGAAATACACACAAAAAGCATTTATCTTGCTGTAGATCGATTATGACGAGATTCGATATCTCGGGTCGGCTAGGCTACTTATTAAAAAATTTCAATTTGCTCATACGGATGTTCTCATATAGTTTTCTGAAGCGCCTAGTCAAAATACACACGAAAAGCAGCGTTATATTTTGCTGTAGATCGATTATGACAGATTCGATAACTCGAGTCGGGTACGGCTTTACTAAAAATTCAACTTCGCTGATACGATGTTCATATAGTTTTCCTGAAGCGCCTAGTGAAATACACACAAAAAGCATTTATCTTGCTGTAGATCGATTATGACGAGATTCGATATCTCGGGTTCGGCTATGGCTACTTCTAAAATTCAATTTCGCTAATACGTATGTTCATAAGTTTTCCTGAAGCGCCTAGTCAAAATACACACGAAAAGCATCTTATTTTGCTGTAGATCGATAATGACCAGATTCGATTACCTCGGGTCGGCTATGGATATTACTAAAAATTTAACCTCGCTGATACGATGTCTCATATAGTTTTCCTGAAGCGCCTCGTCAAAATACAACGAAAAGATCTAATGGCTGTAGATCGATATGGACCAGATCATATCTCGAGTCGGTATGGCTTCTTACAAAAATTCCCAACTCGCTGATACGATTTCTCATATAGTTTTCCTGAAGCGCTAGATCGAAATAACACCAAAAAGCATCTTATGTGCTGTAGATCGATTATGAACCAGATTTGATATCGCGGGTCGGGTAGGCTTTCTTACTCAAAATCACTTCGCGATACGAATCTTATATGTTTTTCTGAAGCGACTATCAAAATACACACAAAAGTTCTTATTTTGCGTAGATCGATATGACCAGATTCGATATCACGAGTCGGGTAGGGCTTACTTACTAAAGATTCAACTTCGCTGATACGATATCTCATATAATTTTCCTGAAGCGTCAAGTCGAAATACACAAAAAGCATCTTATTTTGCTGTAGGACGATTATGAAAAGATTCGATATCACGAGAGGGTATGGCTAATTACTAAAAATTCAACTTCGCGATACGATATCTCATATAATTTTCTGGAAGCCGTCAAGTGGAAAATACACCACAAAAAGGCATCTTATTTGCGGTAGATCGATAATGACCAGATTCAATATCTCGGGTCGCTTGGTTCTTACTAAAAAATGTAACTCGGGTTACGATGTTCATATGTTTCCTGAAGCCGCCTAGTCAAAATACACACAAAAAGCATCTTAATTTTGTGGAGATCGATAGGACGAGATTCGATATCTCGGTCGGCTATGGATACTTACTAAAAAATTAAACTCGCTGATACTGCTGATCATATAGTGTCCTGAAGCGCTATAGTGAAAATACACGACGAAAAAGCATTTATTGCTGTAATCGATTTATGACGAGATTCGATAATCTCGGGTCGGCTATGGCTACTTACTAAAAATTCAACTTCGCTGATCGATTTCTCATAGAGCTTTCTGAAGCGCCTAGTCGAAATAACACAAAAAGCTCTTATTTGATGTAGATCGATTATGGAACAGATTCGATATCACGAGGTCGGGTTTATGCATACTTACTACAAATTCAACTCGGCTGATTACGATGTATCATATAGTTTTCCTGAAGAAGCCTAGTCAAAATACACACGAAAAAGGCATCTTATTTTGCTGTATATCAAATAGGACGAGATTCGATTACTGGGTTCGGCTATGGCTAATACTAAAACTTCAACTTCCTGATACGATTTCTCATATAGTTGTTCCTGAAACGCCTAGTCGAAATACACCAAAAGCATCTTATTTTGCTGTATGATCGAGATGACCAGATTCGATCTTCACGAGTCGGGTGTGGCGATTTACTACAAATTCAACTTCGCTGATACGTGTCTCATATAGTTTTCCTGAAGGCTAGTCAAAATACACACGAAAAGCATCTTATTTTGCTGTAGATGATTATTGACGAGATTCGAGATCTAGGGTCGGCTATGGCTACTTACTAAAAATTCAACTCGCTGATACGATTTCTCATATAGTTTTCCTGAAGAGCCTAGTCGGAAATTTACACACAAAAAGCATTCTATTTTGCTGTAGATCGATTATGACGAGATTCCGATATCTCGGTCGGCTATGGTACCTACTAAAAATTCAATTCGCGGATACGATGAATCATATAGTTTTCCTGAAGGACCTAGTCGAAATACACACAAAAGCATCTTAATTTCGCTGTAGATCGATTCTGACCAGATTCGATACACGAGTCGGGTATGGCTACTACTACAAATATAACTTCGCTGATTACGGGGGGAAATTGTATCTATAGTTTTCCTGAGCGCTAGTCAAAATTACACACGAAACGCATTTATTTTGTCGGTAGATCGATTATGACCAGATTCGATATCTCGAGTCGGTATGGCTTCTTACTAAAAATTCAAACTTCGCTTATACGATGTCTTATATAGTTTTCCTGAAGCGGCCTTATCAAAATAAACACAAAAAGCCTCTTATTTTTGCTTGTAGATCGATATGACCAGATTCGATATCTCGGGTCGGCGTGGCTTCTTACTAAAATTCAAACTCGCTGATACGATGTCTCATATAGTTTTCCGGAAGAGCCTAGTCAAAAATACTACACAAAAAGCATTATTATTTTATGCTGTAGATCGATTATGACCAGATTCGAATATCGGGTAGGTATGGCTTCTAGCTGAAATTCAAAACTCGCTATACGAGGTCTTATATAGTTTTCTGAAGCTGCCTTATCAAAAAATACACACAAAAAGGATCTTATTTTGCTGTAGATCGATTATGACCAGATCGATATCTCGGGGTTCTCGGGTAGGCTTTTAGCTGAAATTTAAACTTCGCTTATATTATGTCTTATATTAGTTTCCTGAAGCGCTTTATTCAAAATACACACAAAAGATTTATTTTGCTGTAGTCGATTAGACCAGATTCGATATCTCGGGTCGGGTATGGCTCTTACTAAAAATTTAACTTCGCTGATACCGGATTGTTTTTCTCCATCTAGTTTTTCGAAGCGCCTAGTCAAAATACACACGAAAAGATTTTTTGCTGTAGATCGATTTATGACCAGATTCGATATCACGAGGTACGGGTATGGATACTTACTACAAATTCAACTTCGCTGATACGATGTGCTAATATAGTTTCCTGAAGAGGCATAGTCAAAAATACACATGAAAAAGCATCTTATTTGCTGTAGATCGTTATGACCAGATCGATATCTCGAGTCGGGTAGGCTTCTTACTAAAAAATTCAAAACTTCGCTCGATATGAGTCTCATATAGTTTTCTTGAAGGCCAGTTAAATACACACCGAAAAGATCTTATTTTGTGTAGATCGATTATGACCAGAATTCGTATCTCGAGTCGGGGTATGGCTACTTACTAAAAATTCAACTTCGCTGATTTAACGATGACTCATATAGTTTCTGAAGCGCCTAGTCGAAATACACACAAAAAGCATCTTATTTGCTGTAGATCGATAGACCAGATCGATATCACGAGCGGGTATGGCTACTTACTAAATATAACTATTCGCTGATACGAGTCTCAATAGTTTTTCCTGAAGGGCTAGTCAAAATACACACGAAAAGCCATCTCTTATTGTGCTGTTGATCGATTGATTGACCAGAATTCGATATCTCGAGTCGGGTATGGCTTCTTTACTAAAATTCAACTTCGTTATACGATGTCTTATATAGTTTTCTGAAGCGCCTTATCAAAATACACACAAAAAGCATCTTGTGTAATTAACCGATTTATAATTATTACTTAGTGTTATGAACAGAAACAAATGCACATTACAGCAAGTGGATGGCGCAGACAAGGTCAACGACTGTCATCTGTTCATTATGTAGTAAGAACGGCCAATTTCAAATTACTACAACACTCTCTCAAATTGCAGCGTTCCTGCAAATCTAAACTAAAACAGTTAAACAGTAATAGTAACAAAAACAAAAAAAATAGGAGTTACTTTATACACAGATACTATTACTGAACAAAGTCCTGACAAAATCAAGTTTTAAAGTATAGTTACACTTACAAATAACCTAATTATTCTTAGATATGAAATTTACTTTTAGCTAAGGTTAGTAAAATATATCAGCCCTTTGTAATTACTACTTATTACTTTAGATCAATTTCTTTACTTGCATATTTCTCTTTAACAAACTGGTATTTAATATCTATGGTTACATCGTTATGATAACTTTCATTTTTATGACAGAAATGCACTTTGATTATCATGTTAAGTTTACAGAAATCCTGATTATAGTCATCTATATCTAACAAAAGTCTCTTAACCAAATGAACTTCTTTTCGTAGCACTACAGGCAGCATAAAACTCCGCTTCAGTTGTAGTATGCTATCGTTTGATGACGTTGATGGCCCAAGAACCAGCAGCACATTCTTAATGAATACATATCTGTCATTGACCTTCTTGTTTCAATACATTAGCATAGTCAGAATAAACAATAAAATTCTAGTATATTGCGTGTGAAGGAGATATAGTACAGACATAACACTAGTTTCTTTCAGGTACTTTCATTATCCGTTTGTTTTTTTTTTTTTGCTGCATTCCAGTTGACTACTATCGTAACTATCCCAGAATCGGCTGAAAGCGAACTGCAAAACATTATGTTCAGGCTGCTGACATAGCTAGATGCATCAATGCGCATACAGCCTCTCTGTAATGAATGTTTCTATCTAGCTCTGATGGTATTCTTTTCTAATTTAATACCTGTCTCTACTGGTGTACTGTTCCATTGGCATTACTCATATTAATTTATTCAGAATTTTGTACATAGGTACTTGATGTAGAAACATGTATTTTCTCTTTTTCAATTTCAAGGCCAACAGTTTTAGGTTCACCACACTTTTATTTCAAAATTTCCTTTAGATCATCAATACCTTTGTTTAACACATTTTACCTTAGAAATGATAGTCCAACATCCATACAGTATTAGGTACACTTTACTACCCATTAAACTGAGCCAGTATAGATACACTTGTCTGAGGACTATGGTGAAACCAAATTCTTTAAAACTGAATCAAAAATTTTTGATTCCAGCAATGGGTCTGTTTTAACCCATATAAGGACCTTGAATTTACAAACATGCCCTTCAGGTACATCTAAACATCTGTGGATTCATATTTGATATCGTCAGTTATACATTCCATAGAGGAAAGCAGTTTTAACATCAAACGGTATCAGTTGAAAAGTTATCAGACACACTTTAAAAAGCAATACTCTTACAGAGTCATACCTGACAGTTGGTGAGAATGTCTCTGTTAAATCAACCTGGGTATTTCTGTGAAACATCCCATGGCCACTAGTCTAGATTTCTACAGTGTCCTGATGGCGTATCTTTCCTCTGAAAACCCACTACTGCCAATAGTTGTCACGCCCATCGTGGTTTCGTCACCACTCCCATTTCATTTTACTGTGTGTTGCAACTATTCTCTATAGACTTTTTTCCACTTTCTTATCCGGGGCTGACCGAGTCTCCTGGTAGTCATGGCGTCTCATTTCTTCGAGTTCCCACACACTTGACAGAGGTAAGTATTAGTTTCATGTTTTCTGTTTTCCTACTTATTTCTTAGAGTTATGTTACTAGTCCACTAATATTTATTCTTTTTCAGGTACACGCGGATCATCATCGGAGAAGACTGTTCGGCAGCACAGCGGACATGTTTACGATGAATTATTTAAACTCTCTTGTGCTTGATTTGTGAGCCCAAACTAATTCATGAAGGTTAGTAGTTCATCAGCACATTTAAACATATTGTATTTCTGTAGCGGAAACATAGGAATAATTTCTTTGTAAAGAATTTTCAAAAATACAAAACATCCCTACTGATAAGAAATTTTTTTGTTTTAGTATCTAATAGTCTGTATCCTTAGTGGACTTCTGAGTAGCCAATAAATATCATTTTACTTGCCTTAGGATCAGTTTTGGACGTTAGCATCTGAACATGAACCATGACTTAGCATCCAAAGATCTAAAGGTGTTCAAATTTGGCTTCTTCCGGACCAAACTCCTCAGGTGTAGCATATGAAAATGGATCTTGTTGACAGCGGTCGTTATGTAGGCAGCTCGGCCAATTGATCAGCCCAGTAGTATTTCTCGTAAATTAGCATTAAGCACATACAGCGAGCGTCTCCATCAATGTACGGTTATACGCTACCGCTAACCCGTTTTGTTGTGGGTATATGATAGAAGTTTCATGTACAATGCCACAATTTTGCATGTATTCAATAACTTCATTACTTAGATACTCTCTTCCATTATCAGTCTTAATTTTCTAATTTTACATTCAAGTTGATTTTCCACAAATGCTTTAAATTCTTTAAATTTTATGAACACTTCTGACTTGTTTTTAAGTAAATAAAATAAATACTTTCCTGTATAGTCATCACAAATGTGAGGAAATATTGCGCTCCTCCAACTGATTTCAACGCCAGGGCCCAAAGATATCGGAATGGATAAGTTCTAGACCTTCTTAGCAACGAGAAACCTTCCTTAGGGAAACGGCAGTCGAGACTGTTTTCCGTCTTGACAAAATTCACATAAGCATATATAGCTTATTGTCGGAAGCTTCACACCTCGTACATTGGAGAGTTTATTCAGATCAGTCATATTGAGATGAGCCTCCTTTGATGCATAGTAGGCTGTCACTTTCTTTGTTTACATGCATATGCTTGTGCACTACTTAAGTTCAGACGATTAGATGTTATTCATAACTCACAAGCTACAATTCTTCTTGAGATTTGTTGAAATTTTACAGCCTTTATTACTAAAACTGTACAGAAACATTCTTCTTATCAGCGGACTCGGAGAGTAAGATTGCTTGCAACTCAGGCAACATACAAACACATAGGTTTACTTGTATGGTTGTGTTTGCCCTGTACTATACATATAGGCAGATCTATTTTTCACAGCTCTTACTTAAGCATTTATCATCAGCAATACGGATGCTTGTAATGGAGGTGGTGATTCATCATACAGCCAGTCACTGCCTCATTGTCCTATGCTGAGCTCCTGAATCAAAAACCGCTATTACTGTCATTTGCTGCTACGGATGCCGAGAACACGCGAAATATCGTTTCTTTGCCTGCCTCTTGCTGGTCTCTCTTTGTTCTGCAATTTTTACTTAGTGGCCATACCGGTTGCACTTGAAACAACGGGGACCTTTAATAAACTTCGGAGAATTATCAGAATCTTTTGTTTTTTTATTATATTACTTGCTTACTTGCATACAATGCAACTGAATCGGAGATCTTTATTCCTGTAAGAGCTTAGTCTTCAAGAGTCTGCTGTAATCGGCACACCAGAACTTTTCGAGAGCCTGATCATTGGCTTGTAGGGACTTCGGGTAATCCAGCAAGGAGCAAATTACCCAGCCACTCATCATTGATGTCAAAGATATGTTTCGAAGTTTATGTGCTGCACTCATTATTCTGTTAATGTAATCTCAACATTTTGCAATCTCTAATGTGTTGTAATCCTATCTCTCAATAAGCCCACGCGGTCTTGTCAACCTTGTGTCGAAAGCTTTTTGTAAGGTTGGTCCACACTTCTTTGCCCGTTTTGCCTCTTGTATATGTACGGTAATTCACTGAGTCAACCAACAAAAATTTGCTTTGCTTTCAGGGCAAGCTGGAATCAACAGGTTTTGCCTCATTTTCGAACAGCACCCAGAGGTCTCGTGTTGTAAATACGTCATACGGCAAATCTCCATGTATTGTAATATCTCGACCAATAAATTTTCGAATAAGAGTCATTTCATTTGAAACATTTTGTATGAAAAATATTGTCACCGGCAACCACGCGGCTTTTAGGTTAGGTCGTGTCACTTTTGAGACGGCGACATTGGTTTACGTTATACCTGCATATCATTTTCACGATCTTATACAAACAGACTACAGCCTGCGGCCCATAACCTGTTGTAATAAACGATTTTATAATTAATACTTAGTTTTATTGAACAGAACAAATGCACATTACAGCAGGATGGCGCAGTCAAGGTCAACGACCTGTTCATCTGTCATTATGTAGTAAGAACGCGCCAATTTCAAAATTACGACAACACATCTTAATTTGCTGTAGATCGATTAGACCAGGATCGATATCTCGGTCTGGTATGGCTCTAGCTGAAAATTCAACTTCGCTTATACGATGTCTATATAGTTTTCCTGAGCGCTTATCAAAATACACACAAAAAGCATCTTATTTTGCTGTAGATCGATTATGGACAGATTCGATATCTCGGGTCGGGTATGGCTTCTAGCTGAAAATTCAAATCGCTTATATTATGTCTTATAAGTTTTCTGAAGCGCCTGATCAAAATTACACACAAAAAGCATCATTTTGCTGTAGATCGATTATGGACCCAGATTCGTATCTCGGTCGGGTATGGCTACTACTAAAAATTCCAACTTCGCTGATACGATGTCTCATATAAATTTCCTGAAGCGTCTAGTCTAAAAACACACAAAAAGAATCTTATTTGCTGTAGGATCGATAATGACCAGATTCGATAACTCGGGTCGGGTATGGCTTCTTACTAAAAATTCAACTTCGTGATTACGATGTCTTATAAAGTTTTTGAAGCGCCTTATACAAAAATACACACAAAAAGCATTCTTCTTTTGCTGAGATCGAATTATGACCAGATCGATATACGAGTTGGTATGGCATACTTACTAAAAAAATTCAACTTCGTGATTACCGATGTGTCATATAATTTTCCTGAAGCGTTCTAGTCGAAATACACATAAAAATCCAAATCTTACTTAGTTCAGGTCATTGCTGTCCTAGCCATTACACACCGTCTTCTTATTTCTGGTTCACTGCTACCTTTGTTGGTGATCATTGAACCTAGGTACATGAACTGACCCACGATATCATATTCCTGTAAAAGATTAGTTGCGCTGTGTGCTTCCGAAGCGGTCGATTACCTTTAGTTTGGTCTTGGGCTTATTGATGGGAAGACCTATTCATAAGCTGACGGTTTCTAGTCGCTTTATCAATTCCGCCATTTCCGCTTCGGACGAAGATAAGAGATTCGTGTCATCTGCATAAGATGTTAGATATTTTTGAACTCCGTTTATTTAATCCCACCTTCCCAGTTCTCAAGGGTTTGGCGCATTATGTACTCTCCGTAGATTTAAATAGTATAGGCGAGATCACACATCCTTGCCTTACGCCTTTGTTTGAAACTAAACCGGCTCGATGCTACCTCTCCAACAGTGACCGTGGCCATAACCTGACTCGTACAGATACCGTATTATAGTTACGAGGTGGTGGGGCACGCTTGTTTTATGTAGCACTTGCCATAGTTGCTCCCATGTTAACACAATCGAATGCCTTTTGGTAGTCCACGAAGCACAAGAAGGTTGGGGTATGTATTCGTAGCATTTTCAGCACGACGATCCGGATGTTTAATATTTGCTCTTTAGTACCCCTCCCTTTTACAAAACCTGCTTGTTCCTGGGGTATCTGCCAGTCGAGAAAAGCTTCTTAATCTCACATTGATTATGTGGAGGAGAATTTTGCTCGCATGTGATATGAGGGCTATTGTTCGATAGTTATTGCAATTGCGCACCGTGCTCCTTTTATGAATAGGGAGGATAGATGAGTGTACCCAGTCAGTAGGCCATTTCTTTGTGTGCCATATCCCATTGCAGATTTCGTGAAGGCAGGCTATCCCCTTCGGACCTAGACCTTTTAAGACTTCTGCTGTGATGAGGTCGGGTCCTGGTGCTTTATTTGTCTTGATTTTGTGGATTGCGTCTTCAACTTCCGAACGGAGTACATCGGGTTCTTCCTCTGATGCGATTTCGGTAGATGAGTATCTTTGAGCAGATTGCTCCTGATAGAGCTCTTCGCAATATTCTCTCCATCTCTCCGATCGGTAAACTCATGTAGTTGGTTGCCATTTTGTCATCTATCACATGCAGTAAAGGTTTAAATTTGCGCGTTTTTGGCTTAACCTTCTTAAAGAGGTCGGCAGTTTGGTACTTCACTGCATGGCGTTCAACTTCGGTGCAGATATTTTCAAGATGTTGGTTTTTTGTCCCTCCTGCTCTGTCTTTGAATTTGTCTAGAGATCTTTGTGTATTCTTTATTCAAAGTTTTCTGCTCTTGCACCCTTCTTCAATTCCTTGCGCGCATTAATGTTTGACCTTTTGCTTTCGGGTTTTTGGCCATAGAGTCTATTGCCTGGGTAACTTTAGATTTGAACTGGTGCCATTGTTTGGTTCCAGACTGCGGTGATTATCTTCTGTAACTCAGTTTCCGTTATTCTTTGAAAGTACTCGTACTCCTATGGTGTTATTCTCGCCGTGCGTTGAGTTTTCTTGCGACACATTTTAGGCGAACTTGGAGATCCGCAACTAACAGTTGGTGATCGGAGCCGCAATCCGCTCCCGGGAAAGTTCTTGTGTTTGTTATAGACGATTTCCATGTACCTGCAACTGTAATGTAGTCTATTTGGTTACGATATCGGTCACCAGGGAACTCTATGTGTACAGCCTTCGTTTGTGGTGTTTGAAGCAGGTGTTTGTTATAGTCAAATAGTAGCTTACACAGAAATCTATCAACTTTTCGCCCTTTCGTTTCTAGTACCGATTCCATATTTCCCTATTGTGTCGCGGATGTGGTCATACGAGTTCCTTGTTTCCAACCTTCGCATTCCAGTCCCCTTGGACCAGTAATCATCTCGCGTTTGGATATTCTATCTATCGTTGTCTGTATACTGCCATAGAACACTTCGATCTCTGCTTGCGATGATTGAGCTGTTGGTGCATATATCTGTATCATATTAAGAGGTAGTGAGGTGCAGTTTTATACAGATGGCCATTATTCTGTCGTTGATGGCATTATACCCGGTAACGGTTACGGGTATGGCTACTTACTTAATATTCAACTTCGCTGATACGATGTTTAATATAGTTTTTTCTGAAGCGCCTAATCAAAATACATACAAAAGCATCTTTATTTGCAGTAGCTCAATAATGACCAAATTTGATATATTGGGCCGGGCTATGGCTATGTGCTAAAATATCAACTTCGCTGATACGATGTTTCATATAGATTTTCTGAAGCGCTTAGTCAAAACACACACGAAAAGCATCTTTTTATTATGTAGATCGATTGGATCAAATTCGAATCCCGTGGAAAGAGTGCGTCTGTGTGCGTGCGTCATTTCGGAGCGATTGTTCGTTAGTTCCATACTGCTTTAGCGAATATACCTTTATTTTCTTATCCGTTATGTCCCGAAAACTTCATAATAAACTCCATTGAAAAATGTTTGATCAGCAAAATAAGCGAAAAAAATCAGCCGGCATCTATGTATGGAACAGCGATTTTTTTCGCTTATTGGTTGTTGATCTAACATTCTAAATGAAATTTATTCACGATTCTCACTGTGTGGGTTTTCGGGACGTATATTGTATCCGATAAAAAATAATTGTGCCATATCTGCTGTGGTTAAGGGGCTTTATTCATGCCTATTATAAGGTCTTTGAAATATAAACGACGTATAGCAGTAGGTAATATTCATTCATTCAGTTCCTTAGCTTTCCTTGAAACAAGATGTATTTTGCGAGCATATTTGGATACCTTAACATCATATGTTATATATCGGAAATCATTAGATTCCGCCGCAAATTTGGGGGTTCTCTTTTATCGAAAAGCATTATAAGATACCTACAGTTACGAAGAGAAAAATAAATTCAATTTAGGTAAATATGGACTTTACTGTACGACTTGTATCTGCAAACATATATCCATTTACGATAGGTGTATATTTAATTAGCTTTTATTATTGTTTCAATAAAATTAAGATTTAAATACCTGTAATTCAAGATTTTCTAAGTACAGGATTATTATTAAATAAGTCTGTTTTATAACTATGTAATTTTTTTTATGCTACAGGCGGACAAACGATCAAGCTAATCATCTGCATCCGCGAAATCAGAGAGATCGCTAATGTGTTGCCGGCCTTTTTAAAAAAAAGAGTACGCTCTTTTTTGGAGTCCCTAAGCCGTAGCCGCGGAAGTACTCCTGCAGCCAAACCGTTCCACAGAACTGAGGTACGTGGTAGAAAGTTCCGCGAAAACGCACAGTATTAGACCGCCATCCATGAGTGATGGGATGAAGACAAGTGCTTGCGAGTGGTTCGAGTAAAAATTTATCAGCTGCAGGGAGTAGATCAAACATGTGTGACAATTTGTAAATTATTGTTGAATGATTAATGAAAGTTTTATTATTATTTATTTTATTTTTCATAGTGTCCGACCAAATAGAAGTCCGTGTTTGCGTTCCATTTTTTTTATGATATAGGGGGCAGACGAGCAGACGTATCACCTGAAGGTAAGCGATTACTGACTACCAACAGGTCGAAATAGCGAGAGGTTGTGAGAAGAATAATTTGGCAGGAACACGACTACATGAATACTAAGACCGCTCTGTCAGAGGGTAACCATTGAGATGAAGATGAACGAACGAAAGCGAAGCGTGAAGGAAGCATCTCGCGGGCCAGTATGGCAGTCCCAACGGAGGTGATACCTGACATCGCTTTCGTTGTAATTGCAACGTGGGCTCTTCTCTTGCTTACCATCAGGATGGAGAGAGCCAATACTGGCCAGTATCAAAAAATAGAACTATAGGCCATCGCTGACCTTTTATGGCTATAACATCTAGGCTTTGAATTGATTTACAAAAAAAGATGTAAAAAAGACTTATGTTAACACAAAAAGAATTCTCTCACCCGTATGTGTTTATTCTCACCTAAAAATGCGATATTTCAAGATAAAAAGGAACATTTTTGCACTACTACCTGCCAAATATAATTTCAGGAAAAGCCATATCAAATTAAGTATTTAGTTATTATTAACCTCATTCCAAGAAAAACTATGATATAGCGCTATCTTCCATATGTCGAATGGCTAGCGGCAGAGAGCCCGGATCGTCTTCATCCGACATCTGGGTATTTTGAGATGTCTTGCAGAAATAAAGTTCCCGTTAAATCACCGAATTATTATTAAATCTGATTACTTGAACCATTCAACAAAATGTAGGCATGACTCGCAGGATGCAAACGGATTGCGTTGTGAAACGCGGAGAGTTCGGTGGTTTCGTCCGTTCACTATGGCGGCTTACGTTCGAATGCCCCTTTCCGGCAAAGCATAGACCACTCCCAAGCATAGACAGTGACAGCTGTCACAACTTGACGTATCACAATGCAACCTGACTTTGACAGATTCGTAACTCGTATGGGTACAATTGAGGGCTAACTGCACTTAGGAATCTAGCTTGGTTTGATTGCGCTCCACATTTTCCAGGAATACAATATCACCGACAGAGAACTTTTTAAGCTTTGCTTTGTTGTAATCAAACCTAGTTTTATCGTAAGACGCATTTTTCCTAATATTCTCTACAGCCAAAGCTCTAGCTTCCTCTCAATCTACTTCCGTTTCTGAGCAGTCGGCAAGCATCAAATTCAGCGGTCGCGCTACCATCCCAATCATCATTCCAACGAGACTTTCAGTAATCGGTTGATGTGGAATTAAGGTACGGGTAGGCACACGAGAGACGCCAATGATTAATTTTTAACTACTAAACCGATCTTTTTTAAAACCGTTTCGGCGTTACAACCTCTCGGTTAAACACTTGTACTATTTATTAAATAACCATGCACATAAAATCTGTGCGTCCTGTGAAAAGTGATACAAGTCGACTTTTATCGAATTTGATTTTCTTCTTGCTATTTTATCACAAAAAAACCTCTATTTCTGTCTGATCAGACATGCAAAAAATCCACCACTTTTCACAGGACGCACAGATTTGTGCATGGTTATTTAATAAATAGTACAAGTGTTTACCGAGAGGTTGTAACGCCGAAACTGTTTAAAAAAGATCCGGTTTAGTAGTTAAAAATTAAATCAATTGGCGTCTCTCGTGTGCCCTACCCGTCACCTTAATTCCACTATCAACCGCTTTACTGAAAGTCGTCCGTTGGAATTGATGATTGGGATGGTAGCGCGACCGCTGAATTTGATGCTTGCCGACTGCTCAGAAACGGAAGTAGATTGAGAGGAAGCTAGAGCTTTGGCTGTAGAGAATATTAGGAAAAATGCGTCTTACGATAAAACTAGGTTTGATTACAACAAAGCAAAGCTTAAAAAGTTCTCTGTCGGTGATATTGTATTCCTGGAAAATGTGGAGCGCAATCAAACCAAGCTAGATCCTAAGTGCAGTTAGCCCTCAATTGTACCCATACGAGTTACGAATCTGTCAAAGTCAGGTTGCATTGTGATACGTCAAGTTGTGACAGCTGTCACTGTCTATGCTTGGGAGTGGTCTATGCTTTGCCGGAAAGGGGCATTCGAACGTAAGCCGCCATAGTGAACGGACGAAACCACCGAACTCTCCGCGTTTCACAACGCAATCCGTTTGCATCCTGCGAGTCATGCTACATTTTGTTGAATGGTTCAAGTAATCAGATTTAATAATAATTCGGTGATTTAACGGGAACTTTATTTCTGCAAGACATCTCAAAATACCCAAGATGTCGGATGAAGACGATCCGGGCTCTCTGCCGCTAGCCCATTCGACATATGGAATGATAGCGCTATATCATAGTTTTCTTGGAATGAGGTTAATAATAACTAAATACTTAATTTGATATGGCTTTTCCTGAAATTATATTTGGCAGGTAGTAGTGCAAAATGTTTCCTTTTTATCTTGAAATATCGCATTTTTAGGTGAGAATAAACACATACGGGTGAGAGAATTCTTTTTGTGTTAACATAAGTCTTTTTTACATCTTTTTTTGTAAATCAATTCAAAGCCTAGATGTTATAGCCATAAAAGGTCAGCGATGGGCCTATAGTTCTATTTTTTTTGATACTGGCACAGTATTGGCTCTCTCCATCCTGATGGTAAGCAAGAGAAGAGCCCACGTTGCAATTACAACGAAAGCGATGTCAGGTATCACCTCCGTTGGGACTGCCATACTGGCCCGCGAGATGCTTCCTCACGCTTCGCTTCGTTCGTTCATCTTCATCTCAATGGTTACCCTCTTGACAGAGCGGTCTTAGTATTCATGTAGTCGTGTTCCTGCCAAATTATTCTTCTCACAACCTCTCGCTATTTCGACCTGTTGGTAGTCAGTAATCGCTTACCTTCAGGTGATACGTCTGCTCGTCTGCCCCCTATATCATAAAAAAAATGGAACGCAAACAGCTGACTTCTATTTGGTCGGACATCTATGAAAAATAAAATAAATAATAATAAAACTTTATTAATCATATCAACAATAATTTTACAAATTGTCACACATGTTTGATCTACTCCCTGCAGCTGAATTTTTACCTCGAACCACTCGCAAGCAATTGTCATTACATCCCCATCATCTCAATGGATGGCGGTCTAATACTGTGCGTTTCTCGCGGAACTTTCTACCACGTACCTCAGTTCTGTGGAACGGTTTGGCTGCAGGAGTACTTCCGGACGGCTACGGCTTAGGGACCTCCAAAAAAAGAGCGTACTCTTTTTTTAAAAAGGCCGGCAACACATTAGCGATCTCTCTGATTTCGCGGATGCAGATGATTAGCTTGATCGTTTGTCCGCCTGTAGCATAAAAAAAATTACATAGTTATAAAACAGACTTATTTAATAATAATCCTGTACTTAGAAAATCTTGAATTACAGGTATTTAAATCTTAATTTTATTGAAACAATAATAAAAGCTAATTAAATATACACCTATCGTAAATGGATATATGTTTGCAGATACAAGTGCGTACAGTAAAGTCATATTTACCTAAATATGATTTATTTTTCTCTTCGTAAACTGTAGGTATCTTATAATGGCTTTTCGATAAAAGAGAACCACCAAATTTGCGGCGGAATCTAATGAGATTCCGATATATAGACATAATGATGTTATATGTATCAAAAATATTCTTCGAAAAATACAATCTTGTTTCAAGGAAAGCTTAAGGAACTGAAATGAATGAATATTACCTACTGCTATACGTCGTTATATTTATCAAAGACCTTATAATAGGCATGAATAAAGCCCCTTAACCACAGCAGATATGCACAATTATTTTTTTATCGTATACAATATACGTCCCGAAAACCCCACAGTGAGAATCGTGAATAAATTTAGAATGTTAGATCAACCAAATAAGCGAAAAAAAATCAGCTGTTCCATACATTAATGCCGGCTGATTTTTTTTCGCTTATTTTGCTGATCAAACATTTTCAATGGACTTTATTATGAAGTTTTCGGGACATAACGGATAAGAAAATAAAGGTATATTCGCTAAAGCAGTATGGACACTACTAACAATCGCTCGAAATGACGCACGCACACAGACGCACTCTTTCCACGGATTCGAATTTGATCACAATCGATCTACAGAATAAAAAGATGCTTTTCGTGTGTGTTTTGACTAAGCGCTTCAGAAAATCTATATGAAACATCGTATCAGCGAAGTTGATATTTTAGCACATAGCCATAGCCCGGCCCAATATATCAAATTTGGTCATTATTGAGCTACTGCAAATAAAGATGCTTTTTGTATGTATTTTGATTAGGCGCTTCAGAAAAACTATATTAAACATCGTATCAGCGAAGTTGAATATTAAGTAAGTAGCCATACCCGTAACCGTTACCGGGTATAATGCCATCAACGACAGAATAATGGCCATCTGTATAAACTGCACCTCACTACCTCTTAATATGATACAGATATATGCACCAACAGCTCAATCATCGCAAGCAGAGATCGAAGTGTTCTATGGCAGTATACAGACAACGATAGATAGAATATCCAAACGCGAGATGATACTGGTCCAAGGGGACTGGAATGCGAAGGTTGGAAACACGGAACTCGATGACCACATCCGCGACACAATAGGGAAATATGGAATCGGTACTAGAAACGAAAGGGGCGAAAAGTTGATAGATTTCTGTGTAAGCTACTATTTGACTATAACAAACACCTGCTTCAAACACCACAAACGAAGGCTGTACACATAGAAGTTCCCTGGTGACCGATATCGTAACCAAATAGACTACATTACAGTTGCAGGTACATGGAAATCGTCTATAACAAACACAAGAACTTTCCCGGGAGCGGATTGCGGCTCCGATCACCAACTGTTAGTTGCGGATCTCCAAGTTCGCCTAAAATGTGTCGCAAGAAAACTCAACGCACGGCGAGAATAACACCATAGGAGTACGAGTACTTTCAAAGAATAACGGAAACTGAGTTACAGAAGATAATCACCGCAGGTCTGGAACCAAACAATGGCACCAGTTCAAATCTAAAGTTACCCAGGCAATAGACTCTATGGCCAAAAAACCCGAAAGCAAAAAGGTCAAACATTAATGCGCGCAAGGAATTGAAGAAGGGTGCAAGAGCAGAAAACTTTGAATAAGAATACACAAAGATCTCTAGACAAATTCAAAGACAGAGCAGGAGGGACAAAAACCAACATCTTGAAAATATCTGCACCGAAGTTGAACGCCATGCAGTGAAGTACCAAACTGCCGACCTCTTTAAGAAGGTTAAGCCAAAAACGCGCAAATTTAAACCTTTACTGCATGTGATAGATGACAAAAATGGCAACCAACTACATGAGTTTACCGATCGGAGAGATGGAGAGAATATTGCGAAGAGCTCTATCAGGAGCAATCTGCTCAAAGATACTCATCTACCGAAATCGCATCAGAGGAAGAACCCGATGTACTCCGTTCGGAAGTTGAAGACGCAATCCACAAAATCAAGACAAATAAAGCACCAGGACCCGACCTCATCACAGCAGAAGTCTTAAAAGGTCTAGGTCCGAAGGGGATAGCCTGCCTTCACGAAATCTGCAATGGCATATGGCACACAAAGAAATGGCCTACTGACTGGGTACACTCATCTATCCTCCCTATTCAGAAAAGGAGCACGGTGCGCAATTGCAATAACTATCTAACAATAGCCCTCATATCACATGCGAGCAAAATTCTCCTCCACATAATCAATGTGAGATTAAGAGCTTTTCTCGACTGGCAGATACCCCAGGAACAAGCAGGTTTTGTAAAAGGGAGGGGTACTAAAGAGCAAATATTAAACATCCGGATCGTCGTGCTGAAATGCTACGAATACAATACCCCAACCTTCTTGTGCTTCGTGGACTACCAAAAGGCATTCGATTGTGTTAAATGGGAGCAACTATGGCAAGTGCTACATGAAACAAGCGTGCCCCACCACCTCGTAACTATAATACGGTATCTGTACGAGTCAGGTTATGGCACGGTCACTGTTGGAGAGGTAGCATCGAGCCGGTTTAGTTTCAACAAAGGCGTAAGGCAAGGATGTGTGATCTCGCCTATACTATTTAAAATCTACGGAGAGTACATAATGCGCCAAACACTTGAGAACTGGGAAGGTGGGATTAAAATAAACGGAGTCAAAATATCTAACATCTTATGCAGATGACACCAATCTCTTATCTTCGTCCGAAGCGGAAATGGCGGAATTGATAAAGCGACTAGAAACCGTCAGCTTATGAATAGGTCTTCCCATCAATAAGCCCAAGACCAAACTAAAGGTAATCGACCGCTTCGGAAGCACACAGCGCACTAATCTTTTACAGGAATATGATATCGTGGGTCAGTTCATGTACCTAGGTTCAATGATCACCAACAAAGGTAGCAGTGAACCAGAAATAAGAAGACGGTGTGTAATGGCTAGGACAGCAATGACTGAACTAAGTAAGATTTGGATTTTTATGTGTATTTCGACTAGACGCTTCAGGAAAATTATATGACACATCGTATCAGCGAAGTTGAATTTTTAGTAAGTAGCCATACCCAACTCGTAATATCGAATCTGGTCATAATCGATCTACAGCAAAATAAGATGCTTTTTGTGTGTATTTTGATAAGGCGCTTCAAAAAACTATATAAGACATCGTATCAGCGAAGTTGAATTTTTAGTAAGAAGCCATACCCGACCCGAGATATCGAATCTGGTCATTATCGATCTACAGCAAAATAAGATGCTTTTTGTGTGTTTTTAGACTAGACGCTTCAGGAAAATTATATGAGACATCGTATCAGCGAAGTTGAATTTTTAGTAAGTAGCCATACCCGACCCGAGATATCGAATCTGGTCATAATCGATCTACAGCAAAATAAGATGCTTTTTGTGTGTATTTTGATAAGGCGCTTCAGGAAAACTATATAAGACATAATATAAGCGAAGTTGAATTTTCAGCTAGAAGCCATACCCGACCCGAGATATCGAATCTGGTCATAATCGATCTACAGCAAAATAAGATGCTTTTTGTGTGTATTTTGATAAGGCGCTTCAGGAAAACTATATAAGACATCGTATAAGCGAAGTTGAATTTTCAGCTAGAAGCCATACCCGACCCGAGATATCGAATCTGGTCATAATCGATCTACAGCAAATTAAGATGTGTTGTAGTAATTTGAAATTGGCGCGTTCTTACTACATAATGACAGATGACAGGTCGTTGACCTTGTCTGCGCCATCACTGCTGTAATGTGCATTTGTTCTGTTCAATAAAACTAAGTAATTAATTATAAAATCGTTTAATTACAACAGGTTATGGGCCCAGGCTGTAGTCTGTTTGTAATAAGTATCGGTGAAAAGTGATATCAGTGTAATAACGTAAAACAAAGTCGCCGGTCATCAAAAGTGACACGACCTAACCTAAAAGCCGCGTGGTTGCCGGTGAAAAATATTTTTCATACAAAATGTCTTCAAATGCAATGACTCTTATCGAAAAGTTAGTTGGTCGAGATAATTACAATACATGGAGATTTGCCGTGATGACGTATTTACAACACGAAGACCTCTGGTGCTGTATCGAAAATGAAGGCAAACCTGTTGATTCAAAGCTCGACCTGAAAGCAAAGGCAAAAATTATATTGTTGGTTGACTCAGTGAATTACATACATATACAAGAGGCAAAAACGGCAAAAGAAGTGTGGACCAACTTACAAAAAGCTTTCGACGACAAGGGTTGACAAGACGCGTGGGCTTATTGAGAGATATGATTACAACAACATTAGAGAATTGCCAAAATGTTGAAGATTACATTAACAGAATAATGAGTGCAGCACATAAACTTCGAAACATATCATTTGACATCAATGATGAGTGGCTGGGTACTTTGCTCCTTGCTGGATTACCCGAAGTCTACAAGCCAATGATCATGGCTCTCGAAAGTTCTGGTGTGCCGATTACAGCAGACTCTGTGAAGACTAAGCTCTTACAGGAAATAAAGAGCTCCGATTCAGTTGCATTGTATGCAAGTAAGCCAAGTAAATATAAACAAAAGGATTCTGATAATTCTCCGAAGTTTATTAAAGGTCCCCGTTGTTTCAAGTGCAACCGGTATGGCCACATAAGTAAAAATTGCAGAACAAAGAAAGAGGACCAAGGCAAAGAGGCAGGCAAAGAAACTGGATATGTCGCTGTGTTCTCGGCATCCGTAGCAGCAAATGACAGTAATAGCTGGTTTGTTGATTCAGGAGCATCCATGCATATGACAATGAGGCAGGACTGGCTGTATGATGAATCACCACCTCCAATTACAAGCATCCGTATTGCTGATGATAAAATGCTTAAAGTGAAGAGCTGTGGAAAAATAGATCTGCCTATATGTAATAGTAAAGGGCAAACACAAACCATACAAGTAACCAATGTGTTGTATGTGCCTGAGTTAGCAAGCAATCTTCTCTCCGTGAGTCAGCTGATAAAGAAAGAATGTTCTGTACAGTTTAGTAATAAAGGCTGTAAAATATTCAACAAATCTCAAGAAGAAGTTGTAGCTTGTGAGTTAGTGAATAACATGTATCGTCTGAACTTAAGTAGTGCACAAGCATATGCATGTAAAACAAAGGAAAGTGACAGCTACTTATGGCATCAAAGGATGGCTCATCTCAATATGACTGATCTGAATAAACTCTCCAAATGTACAGAAGGTGTGAAGCTTACCGACAATAAGCTAGATATGATATGTGAATTTTGTCAAGAAGGAAAACAGTCTCGACTGCCGTTTCCCAAGGAAGGTTCTCGTGCTAAGAAGGTTCTAGAACTTATACATTCCGATATCTGTGGGCCACTGGAGGTGAAATCAGTTGGAGGAGCGCAATATTTCCTCACATTTGTGGATGACTATACCAGGAAAGTATTTATTTATTTACTTAAAAACAAGTCAGAAGTGTTCAGTAAATTTAAAGAATTTAAAGCATTTGTGGAAAATCAACTTGAATGTAAAATTAAGAAATTAAGAACTGATAATGGAAGAGAGTATCTAAGTAATGAGTTTATTGAATACATGCAAAATTGTGGCATTGTACATGAAACTTCTAATCCATATACCCCACAACAAAACGGGTTAGCGGAGCGTATGAACCGTACATTGATGGAGAGAGCTCGCTGTATGTTGCTTAATGCTAATTTACAGAAATACTACTGGGCTGAAGCAGTGGCGACAGCTGCATACATAACGAACCGCTGTCCAACAAGATCCATTTCATATGCTACACCTGAGGAGTTATGGTCCGGGAAGAAGCCAAATTTGAAACACCTTAGAATCTTTGGATGCGAAGTCATGGTTCATGTTCCAGATGCTAAACGTCAAAAACTGGATCCTAAGGCAAGTAAAATGATATTTATTGGCTACTCAGAAGTCACTAAAGGATACAGACTATTAGATACTAAAACAAGAAAAATTCTTATCAGTAGGGATGTTGTATTTTTGGAAAATTCTGTACAAAGAAAGTATTCTATGGTTCCGCTAACAGAAAATACAAATAATGTTAAATGTGCTGATGAAACTACTAACATTCATGAATTAGTTGGGCTAACAAATCAAAGCACAAGAGAGTTAAATAATTCATCTGTAACATTATCCGATGATGATGAAGAAACATTCTTCTCCGATGATGATCCCGCGTATGTACCTGAAAAAGAAATAAATATTAGTGGACCTAGTAACATAACTCTAAGAAATAAAGTAGGAAACAGAAAACATGAAACTAATACTTACCTCTGTCAAGGTGGAGAACTCGAAGAAAATGAGACGCCTATGACTTACCAGGAGACTCTGTCATCCCCGGATAAAGAAAAGTGGAAAAAGTCTATAGAAGAAGAGTTGCAAGCACACAGTAAAAATGAAACATGGGAGTTGGTGAAGAAACCAGATGGAGTGAAAACTATTGGCAGTAAGTGGGTTTTCAGAGTGAAAGATACGCCATCAGGACCACTGTATAAATCTAGACTATGTGCCATGGGATGTTCACAGAAATACCAGGTTGATTATACAGAGACATTCTCACCAACTGTCAGGTATGACTCTGTAAGAGTATTGCTTTCTAAAGTGTGTCAGGATAACTTGCAAATGATACAGTTTGATGTTAAAACTGCTTTCCTCTATGGAAGTATAACTGAAGATATCTATATGAATCCACCAGATGGTTTAGATGTACCTGAAGGGCATGTTTGTAAACTTAAAAGGTCCTTATATGGGTTAAAACAAGCACCCAGGTGCTGGAATCAAAAATTTGATTCAGTTTTAAAGAAATTTGGTTTCACCAATAGTCACTCAGACAAGTGTATCTATACTGGTCAGTTTAATGGTAGTAAAGTGTACCTAATACTGTATGTGGATGATGGACTAATCATTTCTAAGGATAAAAGTGTGTTAAACAAAGTTATTGATGATCTAAAGGAAAATTTTGAAATAAAAGTGTGTGAACCTAAAAACTTTGTTGGCCTTGAAATTGAAAAAGGAGAAAAATACATGTTTCTACATCAGAGTACCTATGTACAAAAATTGCTGAATAAATTTAATATGATTAATGCCAATGGAAACAGTACACCAGTAGAGACAGGTATTAAATTAGAAAAGAATACATCAGAGCTAGATAGAAACATTCCATACAGAGAGGCTGTAGGCTCATTGATGCATCTAGCTATAGTCAGCAGGCCTGACATAATGTTTGCAGTTAGCTTAGTCAGCCGATATCTGGATAGTTACGATAGTAGTCACTGGAATGCAGTAAAACGGATAATGAAGTACCTGAAAGAAACTAGTGATTATGGTCTGTACTATACTCCTTCACACGACAATATACTAGAATGTTATTGTGATTCTGACTATGCTAATGATATTGAAACAAGAAGGTCAATGACAGGATATGTATTCATTAAGAATGGTGCTGCTGTTACTTGGGCCAGTCAACGTCAGCAAACGATAGCACTATCTACAACTGAAGCGGAGTTTATGGCTGCCTGTAGTGCTACAAAAGAAGTTATTTGGTTAAAGAGACTTTTGTTAGATATAGATGAATATAATCAGGATTCTGTAAAACTTAACATAGATAATCAAAGTGCAATTTCTGTCATAAAAAATGAAAATTATCATAAACGATGTAAACACATAGATATTAAATACAAGTTTGTTAAAGAGAAATATGAAAGTAAAGAAATTGATCTAAAGTATATAAGTAGTAATGAGCAAAGGGCTGATATATTTACTAAACCCTTAGCTAAAAGTAAATTTCAATATCTAAGAAATAAATTAGGTATTTGTAAGATGTAACTATACTTATAAAACTTGATTTTGTCAGACTTTGTTCAGTAATAGTATGTGTGTATAAAGTAACTACCTATTGTTTTTGTTTGTTACTATTACTTGTTTAACTGTTAGTTAGATTGAGGAACGCTGCAATTTGGAGAGAGTGTTGTAGTAATTTGAAATTGGCGCGTTCTTACTACATAATGACAGATGACAGGTCGTTGACCTTGTCTGCGCCATCACTGCTGTAATGTGCATTTGTTCTGTTCAATAAAACTAAGTAATTAATTATAAAATCGTTTAATTACAACAAGATGCTTTTTGTGTGTATTTTGATAAGGCGCTTCAGGAAAACTATATAAGACATCGTATAAGCGAAGTTGAATTTTTAGTAAGAAGCCATACCCGACTCGAGATATCGAATCTGGTCATAATCGATCAACAGCAAAATAAGATGCTTTTCGTGTGTATTTTGACTAGGCGCTTCAGGAAAACTATATGAGACATCGTATCAGCGAAGTTATATTTGTAGTAAGTAGCCATACCCGACTCGTGATATCGAATCTGGTCATAATCGATCTACAGCAAAATAAGATGCTTTTTGTGTGTATTTCGACTAGGCGCTTCAGGAAAACTATATGAGTCATCGTATCAGCGAAGTTGAATTTTTAGTAAGTAGCCATACCCGACTCGAGATATCGAATCTGGTCATAATCGATCTACAGCAAAATAAGATGCTTTTCGTGTGTATTTTAACTAGGCGCTTCAGGAAAACTATATGAGACATCGTATCAGCGAAGTTGAATTTTTAGTAAGAAGCCATACCCGACTCGAGATATCGAATCTGGTCATAATCGATCTACAGCAAAATAAGATGCTTTTCATGTGTATTTTGACTAGGCGCTTCAGGAAAACTATATGAGACATCGTATCAGCGAAGTTGAATTTGTAGTAAGTAGCCATACCCGACTCGTGATATCGAATCTGGTCATAATCGATCTACAGCAAAATAAGATGCTTTTCGTGTGTATTTTGACTAGGCGCTTCAGAAAAACTATATGAGACATCGTATCAGCGAAGTTAAATTTTTAGTAAGAAGCCATACCCGACCCGAGATATCGAATCTGGTCCTAATCGATCTACAGCAAAATAAGATGCTTTTTGTGTGTATTTTGATAAAGCGCTTCAGGAAAACTATATAAGACATAATATAAGCGAAGTTGAATTTTCAGCTAGAAGCCATACCCGACCCGAGATATCGAATCTGGTCATAATCGATCTACAGCAAAATAAGATGCTTTTTGTGTGTATTTTGATAAGGCGCTTCAGGAAAACTATATAAGACATCGTATAAGCGAAGTTGAATTTTCAGCTAGAAGCCATACCCGACCCGAGATATCGAATCTGGTCATAATCGATCTACAGCAAAATAAGATGCTTTTTGTGTGTATTTTGACTAGGCGCTTCAGGAAAACTATATGAGACATCGTATCAGCGAAGTTGAATTTTTAGTAAGAAGCCATAGCCGACCCGAGATATCGAATCTGGTCACTATCGATCTACAGCAAAATAAGATGCTTTTTGTGTGTATTTTGATAAGGCGCTTCAGGAAAACTATATAAGACATCGTATAAGCGAAGTTGAATTTTTAGTAAGAAGCCATACCCGACTCGAGATATCGAATCTGGTCATAATCGATCTACAGCAAAATAAGATGCTTTTCGTGTGTATTTTGACTAGGCGCTTCAGGAAAACTATATGAGACATCGTATCAGCGAAGTTATATTTGTAGTAAGTAGCCATACCCGACTCGTGATATCGAATCTGGTCATAATCGATCTACAGCGAAATAAGATGCTTTTTGTGTGTATTTCGACTAGGCGCTTCAGGAAAACTATATGAGTCATCGTATCAGCGAAGTTGAATTTTTAGTACGTAGCCATAGCCGACCCGAGATATCGAATCTCGTCATAATCGATCTACAGCAAAATAAGATGCTTTTTGTGTGTATTTCGACTAGGCGCTTCAGGAAAACTATATGAGAAATCGTATCAGCGAAGTTGAATTTTTAGTAAGTAGCCATAGCCGACCCGAGATATCGAATCTCGTCATAATCAATCTACAGCAAAATAAGATGCTTTTCGTGTGTATTTTGACTAGGCGCTTCAGGAAAACTATATGAGACATCGTATCAGCGAAGTTGAATTTGTAGTAAATAGCCACACCCGACTCGTGATATCGAATCTGGTCATAATCGATCTACAGCAAAATAAGATGCTTTTTGTGTGTATTTCGACTAGGCGTTTCAGGAAAACTATATGAGAAATCGTATCAGGGAAGTTGAATTTTTAGTAAGTAGCCATAGCCGACCCGAGATATCGAATCTCGTCATAATTGATCTACAGCAAAATAAGATGCTTTTCGTGTGTATTTTGACTAGGCGCTTCAGGAAAACTATATGAGACATCGTATCAGCGAAGTTGAATTTGTAGTAAGTAGCCATACCCGACTCGTGATATCGAATCTGGTCATAATCGATCTACAGCAAAATAAGATGCTTTTTGTGTGTATTTCGACTAGGCGCTTCAGGAAAACTATATGAGAAATCGTATCAGCGAAGTTGAATTTTTAGTAAGTAGCCATAGCCGACCCGAGATATCGAATCTCGTCATAATCGATCTACAGCAAAATAAGATGCTTTTCGTGTGTATTTTCACTAGGCGCTTCAGGAAAACTATATGAGACATCGTATCAGCGAAGTTAAATTTTTAGTAAGTAGCCATAGCCGACCCGAGATATCGAATCTCGTCATAATCGATCTCCAACAAATTAAGATGCTTTTTGTGTGTATTTTGACTAGGCGCTTCAGGAAAACTATATGAGACATCGTACCAGCGAAGTTAAATTTTTAGTAAGAAGCCATAGCCGACCCGAGATATTGAATCTGGTCATTATCGATCTACAGCAAAATAAGATGCTTTTTGTGTGTATTTCGACTTGACGCTTCAGGAAAATTATATGAGATATCGTATCAGCGAAGTTGAATTTTTAGTAATTAGCCATACCCGACTCGTGATATCGAATCTGGTCATAATCGATCTACAGCAAAATAAGATGCTTTTTGTGTGTATTTCGACTTGACGCTTCAGGAAAATTATATGAGATATCGTATCAGCGAAGTTGAATTTTTAGTAAGTAGCCATACCCGACTCGTGATATCGAATCTGGTCATAATCGATCTACAGCAAAATAAGATACTTTTTGTGTGTATTTTGATAAGGCGCTTCAGAAAAACTATATAAGATATCGTATCAGCGAAGTTGAATTTTTAGTAAGAAGCCATACCCGACCCGAGATATCAAATCTGGTCATAATCGATCTACAGCAAAATAAGATGCTTTTTGTGTGTATTTCGACTAGGCGCTTCAGGAAAACTATATGAGAAATCGTATCAGCGAAGTTGAATTTTTAGTAAGAAGCCATACCCGACTCGAGATATCGAATCTGGTCATAATCGATCTACAGCAAATTAAGATGCTTTTCGTGTGTATTTTGACTAGGCGCTTCAGGAAAACTATATGAGACATCGTATCAGCGAAGTTAAATTTTTAGTAAGTAGCCATAGCCGACCCGAGGTATCGAATCTGGTCATAATCGATCTACAGCAAAATAAGATGCTTTTCGTGTGTATTTTGACTAGGCGCTTCAGGAAAACTATATGAGACATCGTATTAGCGAAATTGAATTTTTAGTAAGTAGCCATAGCCGACCCGAGATATCGAATCTCGTCATAATCGATCTACAGCAAGATAAGATGCTTTTTGTGTGTATTTCGACTAGGCGCTTCAGGAAAACTATATGAGACATCGTATCAGCGAAGTTGAATTTTTAGTAAGAAGCCGTACCCGACTCGAGGTATCGAATCTGGTCATAATCGATCTACAGCAAAATAAGATGCTTTTCGTGTGTATTTTGACTAGGCGCTTCAGGAAAACTATATGAGACATCGTATTAGCGAAATTGAATTTTTAATAAGTAGCCATAGCCGACCCGAGATATCGAATCTCGTCATAATCGATCTACAGCAAGATAAGATGCTTTTTGTGTGTATTTCGACTAGGCGCTTCAGGAAAACTATATGAGTCATCGTATCAGCGAAGTTGAATTTTGAGTATGAAGCCATACCCGACTCGAGATATCGAATCTGGTCATAATCGATCTACAGCAAAATAAGATGCTTTTTGTGTGTATTTCGACTAGGCGCTTCAGGAAAACTATATGAGAAATCGTATCAGCGAAGTTGAATTTTTAGTAAGTAGCCATAGCCGACCCGAGATATCGAATCTCGTCATAATCAATCTACAGCAAAATAAGATGCTTTTCGTGTGTATTTTGACTAGGCGCTTCAGGAAAACTATATGAGACATCGTATCAGCGAAGTTGAATTTGTAGTAAATAGCCACACCCGACTCGTGATATCGAATCTGGTCATAATCGATCTACAGCAAAATAAGATGCTTTTTGTGTGTATTTCGACTAGGCGTTTCAGGAAAACTATATGAGAAATTGTATCAGCGAAGTTGAATTTTTAGTAAGTAGCCATAGCCGACCCGAGATATCGAATCTCGTCATAATCGATCTACAGCAAAATAAGATGCTTTTCGTGTGTATTTTCACTAGGCGCTTCAGGAAAACTATATGAGACATCGTATCAGCGAAGTTAAATTTTTAGTAAGTAGCCATAGCCGACCCGAGATATCGAATCTCGTCATAATCGATCTACAACAAAATAAGATGCTTTTTGTGTGTATTTTGACTAGGCGCTTCAGGAAAACTATATGAGACATCGTATCAGCGAAGTTAAATTTTTAGTAAGAAGCCATAGCCGACCCGAGATATTGAATCTGGTCATTATCGATCTACAGCAAAATAAGATGCTTTTTGTGTTTATTTCGACTAGGCGCTTCAGAAAAACTAAATGAGACATCGTATCAGCGAAGTTGAATTTTTAGTAAGTAGCCATACCCAACTCGTGATATCGAATCTCGTCATAATCGATCTACAGCAAAATAAGATGCTTTTCGTGTGTATTTTCACTAGGCGCTTCAGGAAAACTATATGAGACATCGTATCAGCGAAGTTGAATTTGTAGTAAATAGCCATAGCCGATCCGAGGTATCGAATCTGGTCATAATCGATCTACAGCAAAATAAGATGCTTTTTGTGTGTATTTCGACTAGGCGCTTCAGGAAAAACTATATGAGAAATCGTATCAGCGAAGTTGAATTTTTAGTAAGTAGCCATAGCCGACCCGAGATATCGAATCTCGTCATAATCAATCTACAGCAAAATAAGATGCTTTCGTGTGTATTTTGACTAGGCGCTTCAGGAAAACTATATGAGACATCGTATCAGCGAAGTTGAATTTGTAGTAAATAGCCACACCGACTCGTGATATCGAATCTGGTCATAATCGATTCTACAGCAAAATAAGATGCTTTTTGTGTGTATTTCGACTAGGCGTTTTCAGGAAAACTATATGAGAAATTGTATCAGCGAAGTTGAATTTTCAGTAAGAAGCCATAGCCGACCCGAGATATCGAATCTCGTCATAATTGATCTACAGCAAAATAAGATGCTTTTCGTGTGTATTTGACTAGGCGCTTCAGGAAAACTATATGAGACATCGTATCAGCGAAGTTGAATTTGTAGTAAGTAGCCATACCCGACTCGTGATATCGAATCTGGTCATAATCGATCTACAGCAAAATAAGATGCTTTTGGTGTGTATTTCGAATAGGCGCTTCAGGAAACTATATGAGAAATCGTATCAGCGAAGTTGAAATTTTTAGTAAGTAGCCATAGCCGACCCGAGATATCGAATCTCGTCATAATCGATCTACAGCAAGATAAGATGCTTTTGTGTGTATTTCGACTAGGCGCTTCAGGAAAACTATATGAGGACATCGTATCAGCGAAGTTGAATTTTTAGTAAGAAGCCGTACCCGACTCGAGGTAATCGAATCTGGTCATAATCGATCTACAGCAAAATAAGATGCTTTTCGTGTGTATTTTGACTAGGCGCTTCAGGAAAACTATATGAGACATCGTATTAGCGAAATTGAATTTTTAATAAGTAGCCATAGCCGACCCGAGATATCGAATCTCGGTCATAATCGATCTACAGCAAGATAAGAATGCTTTTTGTGTGTATTTCGACTAGGCGCTTCAGGAAAACTATATGAGTCTCGTATCAGCGAAGTTGAATTTTGAGTATGAAGCCATACCCGACTCGAGATATCGAATCTGGTCATAATCGATCTACAGCAAAATAAGATGCTTTTTGTGTGTATTTCGACTAGGCGCTTCAGGAAAAACTATATGAGAAATCGTATCAGCGAAGTTGAATTTTTATAGTAAGTAGCCATAGCCGACCCGAGATATCGAATCTCGTCATAATCAATCTACAGCAAAATAAGATGCTTTTCGTGCTGTATTTTGACTAGGCGCTTCAGGAAACTATATGAGACATCGTATCAGCGAAGTTGAATTTGTAGTAAATAGCCACACCCGACTCGTGATATCGAATCTGGTCATAATCGATCTACAGCAAAATAGATGCTTTTTGTGTGTATTTCGACTAGGCCGTTTCAGGAAAACTATATGAGAAATTGTATCAGCGAAGTTGAATTTTAGTAAGTAGCCATAGCCGACCCGAGTATCGATCTCGTCATAATCGATCTACAGCAAAATAAGATGCTTTTCGTGTGTATTTTCACTAGGCGCTTCAGGAAAAACTATATGAGACATCGTATCAGCGAAGTTAAATTTTTAGTAAGAAGCCATAGCCGACCCGAGATATCGAATCTCGTCATAATCGATCTACAACAAAATAAGATGCTTTTTGTGTGTATTTTGACTAGGCGCTTCAGGAAAACTATATGAGACATCGTATCAGCGAAGTTAAATTTTTAGTAAGAAGCCATAGCCGACCAGAGATATTGAATCTGGTCATTATCGATCTACAGCAAAATAAGATGCTTTTTGTGTGTATTTCGACTAGGCGCTTCAGGAAAACTAAATGAGACATCGTATCAGCGAAGTTGAATTTGTAGTAAATAGCCAATACCCGACTCGATGATTATCGAATCTGGTCATAATCGATCTACAGCAAAATAAGATGCTTTTTGTGTGTATTTCGACTAGGCGTTTCAGGAAAACTATATGGAGAAATTGTATCAGCGAAGTTGAATTTTTAGTAGAAGCCATAGCCGACCCGAGATATCGAATCTCGTCATAATTGATCTACAGCAAAATAAGATGCTTTTCGTGTGTATTTTGACTAGGCGCTTCAGGAAAACTATATGAGACATCGTATCAGCGAAGTTGAATTTGTTAGTAAGTAGCCATACCCGACTCGTGATATCGAATCTGGTCATAATCGATCTACAGCAAAATAAGATGACTTTGTGTGTGTATTTCGACTAGAGGCCGCTTCAGGAAAACTATATGGAGAAATCGTATCAGCGAAGTTGAATTTTTAGTAAGTAGCCATAGCCGACCCGAGATATCGAATCCTCGTCATAATCGACTCTACAGCAAAATAAGATGCTTTTTCGTGTGTATTTTCACTAGGCGCTTCAGGAAAACGATATGAGACATCAGGGGGGGGGGGAGTATCAGCGAAAGTTAATTTTTTAGTAAGTAGCCATAGCCGACCCGAGATATTCGAATCTCGTCATAATCGATCTACAACAAAATTAAGATGCTTGTTTGTGTGTATTTCGACTGAAGGCCGCTTGCAGAAAAACCTAAATGAGACATCGTATCAGCGAAAGTTGAATTTTTAGATAAAGTAGCCATACCAACTCGTGATAATCGAAATCTCGTCATAATCGATCTACAGCAAAATAAGATGCTTTTCGTGTGTATTTTCACTAGGCGCTTTCAGGAAAACTATATGAGACATCGTATCAGCGAAGTTAAATTTATTAGTAAGTAGCCATAGCCGACCCGAGTATCGAATCTCGTCATAATCGATCTACAACAAAAATAAGATGCTTTTTTGTGTGTATTTGACTAGCGCGTTCAGGAAAACTATATGAGACATCGTAGCAGCGAAGTTAAATTTTTAGTAAGAAGCCATAGCCGACCCGAGATATTGAATCTGGTCATAATCGATCTACAGCAAAATAAGATGCTTTTTGTGTGTATTTGCGACTAGCGCTTCAGAAAAACTAAATGAGACATCGTATCAGCGAAGTTGAATTTTTAGTAAGTAGCCATAACCCAACTCGTGATATCGAATCTGGTCAAAATCGATCTACAAGCAAGATAAGATGCTTTTGTGTGTATTTCGACTAGGCGCTTCAGGGAAATCTATATGAGACATCGTTACAGCCAAGTTGATTTTTAGTAAGTAGCCATATCAACTCGTGATTATCGAATCCTAACATAATCGAATCTACAGCAAAAATAAGAATGCTTGTTGTGTGTATTTTCACTAGGCGCTTCCGGAAAACTATATGAGCATCGTATCAGCGAAGTAATTTTTATTAAGAAGCCATACCACCCGAGATATCGAATCTGGTCTAATTCGATCTACAGCAAATAAGATCTTTTTTGTGTGTATTTTGACTAGGCGCTTTAGGAAAACCTAATATGAGACATCGTATCTGCGAAGTTAAAGTTTTAATGTAGAAGCATAGCAGACCCCGAGATATTCAAGATCTGGTCATAACCGATCTACAGCAAAATAAGATGCCTTTTTGTGTGTATTTTGACTACGGCTCTTCAGGAAAACGATAATTATACATCGTATCAGCGAAGTTAAATTTTATGTAAGAAGCCATAGCCGACCGAGATATCAAATCTGGTTCAGAATCGATCTACAGTAAAATAGATGCTTTTTGTGTGTATTTATGACGAGGCGCTTCTTGGAAAACTATATGAGAACATCGTATCAGCGAAGTTGAATTTTTAGTAAGAAGCATATCACACTCGTGATATCGAATCTGGTCACTATCGCTCTACAGCAAAATAAGATGCTTTTTGTGTGTAGTTTTGACTAGGCGCTTCAGGAAAACCTATATGAGACTCGAATCAGAGAAGTTATTTTTATATGAAGCCAGAGCCGACCCGAGTATCGAATCTGGTCATATCGATCTACAGCAAAATAAATGCTTTTTGTGTTCTTTGACCTAGCGCTTCAGGAACTATATGAGACATCGTATCAGCGAAGTCGAATTTTTAGTAAGAAGCCATACCCGACTCAGTATATCGAATCTGGTCATAATTCGATCTAACAGTCAAATAAGATCCTTTTTTGTGTGTATTTTGACTAGGCGCTTCAAAAGGAAAACTATATGAGACCTCGTATCACGCGAAGTTAAATTTTTAGTAAGAAGCATAGCCGACCCGAGATATCGAATCTGGTCAATCATCTACAGCCAATAAGATGCTTTTCGTGTGTATTTTGACTAGGAGCTTCATGAAAACTATAGTGTGCGCTTGTGGGGGTCGTCGTCGACGAAGTTGAATTTATGGTAAGTAGCCTAGCCGTGACCCCCGAGATATCGGAATCTGTCCATGCTCTACAGCAAAATAAGATCTTTTGGGAGTGTGATGAGTATGTTTGATGCAGCGCTTCAGAAAACTATGAGAGCATCGTATGCAAGGTGAATGTGACGTATCAGCCCATACACTCCCACAGAAGAAATCCAGACTAGGCATAATCCTCTACACAAATACGATGCTTGGGGTTGGATGTAGTTTGACTAGCCTTCAGAAAACTATATGAGACATCGTATCAGCGAAGTTGAATTTTAGTAAGAAGCCATAGCCGACCCGAGATATCGAATCTGGTACATATCGATCTACAGCAAAATAAGATGCTTTTTGTGTGTATTTTGACTAGCGCTTCAGGAAAACTATATGAGACATCGTATCAGCGAAGTTGAAATTTTAGTAAGAAGCCATACCGACCCGAGATATCGAATCTGGTCATAATCGATCTACAGCAAAATAAGATGCTTTTTGTGTGTATTTGACGCGGCCTTGAGGAAACTATAATGAGAAATCGAATCAGCGAAGTTGAATTTTTAGTAAGAAGCCATACCCGACCCGAGATATCAATTCTGGTCCATAATCGTCTACGCAAAATAAGATGCTTTTTGTGTTATTTTGATAGGCGCCTTCAGGAAACTTATGAGACATCGTATAGCGAAGTTGATTTTCAGATAGAATCATACCCGACCCGAGATTATCGAATCTGGTCATAATCGCTCTACAGCAAAATAGATGCTTTTTGTGTGTATCTTCACTAGGCGCTTCAGAAAACTATATGAGAATTGTACGCGAAGTTGAATTTTTAGTAAGTAGCATATCCAACTCGTGATTTCGAATCTACATAATCGATCTCAAGCAATTTGTGTGTATTTCGACTAGGCGCTTCAGAAAACTATATGAGATATCGTATCAGCGAAGTTTGAATTTTTAGTAAGAGCCATACCCGAGATAGTCGAATCTTGTCATAATCGATCTACAGCAATAAGATCTTTTGTGTGTATTTTGACTAGGCGCTTCAGGAAAACTATATGAGACATCGTATCAGCGAAGTTAAATTTTTAGTAAGAAGCCATAGCCGACCCGAGATATCGAATCTGGTCATAATCGATCTACAGCAAAATAAGATGCTTTTTGTGTGTATTTTGACTAGGCGCTTCAGGAAAACTATATGAGACATCGTATCAGCGAAGTTGAATTTTTAGT